>JAJLZQ010000010.1:187445-367933 GCA_030572255.1 Kodamaea fukazawae | reverse complement strand
AATTGAACCCCGGTCTACCACGCGACAAGCGGTAATTCTAGCCACTAAACTATCACGGACTTTGTTGAAGGAACAGCAAGCTGAAGGAATATGTAGGAGAAGCTCGTGTTTTTTAGTGCACGCATGCGGCGGAAGCACTGCCCACTGACGTCAAACCAGTTCGGCCTGCAAAACTCGTCTGTCTCCTCTTTCCCAACAACTAAACGCCCTGCTTCGCCATGTGCGCTCTCCTCTTGAGCAAACAGATGCTGTGAGGCACCCAGCTGCACATTGACCCGCTTCTCTACAAGCTCCGGAGCTCACATCGCATCAGTAGCAGCTAGATGCCCAAGCAGCTCGATGCCTTAGGGTGGGAACACACAGAAAACCGCCCGGAGAATCCACCTCGACAACCTGCCCCTCCTGGTTGGTCCTACTGAAACAGGCGGCTCAAATTTTGCTGGCAAATTCCTCGTTACCTTTTGTGTTGGGACCACAGACAAAGAATGTCTGCACTGGGTCGGAGTTGATACGTGCAAGAGTTGGACCCCACCAGAGCCCGCTGTAGCACCGCAAAAACCTGGGCAATTCTGCAAGTCAAATCGGCGTGGCTCCCTTGCCGTCCCCACAGATCTTGCCTGTCCCCACGATGCCTCTGGGCAGCGACAGATGGGATCGTTTTCCCCACTGCTGTGAAAAGTTGCGTCAAGGTGCATGGGCCAACTACGGCTCAATTTTTTATCGCCGAGTTGGCAGATACCCGCTGCCGATCATTTGTAATACAGAGCTCCCACGAGTGTACTTCACCCCCCTTCCGTCCTAAAGCAGGCCTTCATCGAGGACGCCAGGCAGTGGTGTGTGTTTCCCAATTGTGTTACCAACGCAGCTTACTAATGCGAATCGCCTGCTTTTCACGTATTGGGAGAAACAGGCTGCAAAAGAGGTGGCACGACAGAGTATGTTCGTAGGCTCATATGCTTACATACCCGATGGGTTCTTCGGAAGAGAGCCGTAGATGACCCTGCTGGCCCCCTATACACCGCTGCTAGGCCGAAACCGGTTTTCCTGGGCCACAGCATTTGTAAGATGGGGTATACTGACATTTTCGTACTCGCAAATAGTCGGAGTTCCATTGCAGTTTGTGCAATTACCGGGCGCCCAAGGTATATAAAGGGCAGCCACGTCTGCCAAATGGTGGAAAAAATAGAAGACACACAGCACTAGACATGTCATCTAAGATTACCCCTGCCTCTGCAGCAGTCGACTACTACTACCCAGACCCTGAGGGCCGTCCATGTGAGGCCATTGCCGAAGACATCTCGTCGCTCCCCAAGATGTTCCAGCCATTGAAGGTGAGAGGGCTCAGCTTCCCCAACAGAGTCGGTGTGTCCCCAATGTGTATGTACAGTACCGACGAGAAGCAAGAGATCACTCCATTCCACTTGGTCCACTACGGTAGTTTTGCCCTCAAGGGTGCCGGTTTGATCATGGTGGAGGCCTCCTCAGTCACCCCAGAGGGGAGACTCAATGCCCACGACTCGAGTATCTTCAACGATCTGCAAGCCGAGAAGTGGAGACAGGTGACGGACTTTGTGCACGCCAACAAGGGCATTATCGGCATCCAGCTCGCCCACGGGGGCAGAAAGGCCAGTGGCCGTCCTCCTTGGGAGCACTTGGAAGACGTGTTGCCAGCCGACGAAGGTGGGTGGCCCACCGAAACCGTGGCTCCTTCCGCCATCCAGTACAGACCTTTTGGTAACTACCCGGTTCCAAAGGAATTGACCAACGCCCAGATCAAGGACCTCGTCAAGAAGTTCGGGGACGCCGCCGTCAGATCCCTCGAAATCGCAAAGTTCGACTTTGTTGAGATCCACGCCGCCCACGGCTACCTCATCAACGAGTTCTTGTCCGGCTTTTCCAACAAGAGAACCGACGAGTACGGTGGCTCTTTTGAAAACAGAATCAGATTTGCCCTTGAAATCATTGATGAAATCAGATCTAGAATCCCTGAAGAAACCCCATTGTTCCTCAGAGTGTCTGCTTCCGACAACTCGGAAACCCCAGGCACCTGGACCATTGACGACACCGTCAAGTTCTCCAAGATCATTGCCGCCAAGGGGGTTGATGTGATTGACGTCTCTTCCGGTGGTAACAGTTACGACCAATCCTCTAGAAGTTCCATCACTGCCAGTGCTTCCAGAGAACACCCTATCCACGAGCATTTTGCCCGTGCTATCAAGGAGGCTGTTGGAGACAGCGCTTTTGTTGCCTGTGTCGGTGGTCTTGGAGGTGACGCCAAGTACACAAACTCCTACTTGGAGAAGGGCTCCTTCGACTTTGCTCTCGTTGGTAAGGAATTCATGAAGAACCCAGGTTTGACTTGGAAGTTTGCTGACGAGTTGGGCGTCAAGACCTCTCAACTGCGTCAAATGGGTTGGCCTTTCAACATGAAGAGAGAAGTCATGGTTGAGTACGTCACTAGAACCGCAAAGTTGCAGAAGGAGCACGAGGGTAAGTTATAAACGCGTTAGAACTACTTAGAGCGTATATACTAGAGTGAATTAATATTTAGATGTGATATTTTGAGTTGTAGGCAGGTAAGTAGTGTGATTGTGTGTGGGTTGTTATGCTTCTAAGGAGGTGGCTCTCTCCAGTCGACCGACAAGCTACCTTTAGTCGTTGTGCTACACTACTCGCTGTGCTACGCTACCCGTTCTGCTACGCTACCCGGTTTTCTACGTTAACTGTTGCCCGTTATGCTGCCTATGGTACGTTGCCCTGCCGGCTGCTGCTTGTCAATTATTGGCTGCGAAAAATGCACAAACTAGATTGGGAATTGCAGCACTACATCTTTACGTGTCAATATACTACTCGGTTACGTCATTTGGCTGAACAGTGAGGAGTGGGTTACAATGGCAACATAACAGCCCATTGGCCGAGGATTGTAGGGTCTACCAGTTGGCTAATTCCTATCAACGTCTACCACACAAAGTTAAATGAGCATATTTATTCAAATACTTAAGCATATAGGACATGGCGTGGAAAACCAGCAACTACCATGAGATCGAAGGCTTTAATACACAAACCTTAGAGGACTCATGCCTGCTTCTTTTGAGTTGGCATTTCGCAGTCCTTGCAGTTGCACTTTTGTAATTTGCCCTTGCAAATGGTACAGTTGGCACAGGACCCGCACATTGGTTTGGCACTCTTAATGGAAGAACAAGGCATTGTTGGTTAGAATTCAGGATGATGGAATAGTAGTGAAGAAGGAAGGAATCTAGGCAAACTTCAGCGGTATTTATAGTGTTCCTGGAGCGACACATGGGGGTATGATGAATGACCACCTTTTGAATGATTGGCTCGGATTACAAGAATTATAATTGAGCATCAAAAGGGGGAAGTCTGTAGTTGGTGCGGAGTTATCGCTAATATTTCCTTGTGAACGTCTCCCAATCTTCTTAAACCTGATTGTTTAGATAAGAATCGCATGGTGACATGCAGGTTGATGGACTTTTGTACATCGTGGGAGTACCGTTGTAAGTCTGGATTTGGGCTGGCTACAGCTGACAGACAGAGGACAAACTGAGTTGACTAGCCCTTAGCAATAAGGCCTTTTGACAGAAGCGGTTTCGTTTTGCAGGAGGGGTAGGGGAGAGCGAGTCCAGCAGGAGGAGCAAGGGGAACGCATATCCGTTGGATTTTGAGTGGACGCTACAGGAAACAAAGAACATAGTGATTAATGAAATAAGGGACATACAGAACGCAATTGGTAAAGCCAAGCGCAACTCTAGGAGGCATTTGACAGAACTGTCCTGCTGTTGCGGGAAGATTAGTGTCATTCCGTTTCTGCGCACGTTCGGTTTTGAATCAACTACTACTTTATGAGACTACAGCAAACAAAGCTAATGTTCAATTAAAACATATTTAACAAAGCTGATCGGCGCAATCACTACTTCTTGTTGCAAGTGGAGCAGGAGCATTTCTTTTCAGTGCAAGTCTTGCACTTGGAACAGTTGTTGCAGCAGGAAGCACAGTTGGAAGGCATTTGGTATTGATAGTAGTTTCTAGGTATCGATGTAGAATTAAGGACCAGGGATTTAGCTACAGTATTTATACTCAATTCTGCGGTCACGCAATCTCACACCATTGATTACGCTTGAGTGGATTGGGCAATCAAGGAGCTTGGTTTCGTGGTACTCCACGGCTTATCGAAATTATGTGTAGGCGTGCAGCCTCTAATATGAGTCTGCGAACCAGTCTACAAACCGGATTTTGCCAACCTCACAATGTATGAGCAAGATTTAGACCGCAGAAAAATGTACTAGTTGGGTTCTCGCATGAGAGATCACCCTGTTCCTCTGGAGATCCCAACGGTTGTCTAGTTGATTTGCAATTGCAATATTGATCGTTGCGAGCCCGTGCAGACGCACCTTTGCAACAATACGGAAAACAGGAACAGCTTTTAGGTTCCCCTCGGGCATGGGGTTCTCGTCTGACTTGAGCGGAACTTGGGCACGCAGACTGTACGCTTTAAATAGAGCAGCGTAGCAGTAAATGTTGTTGCTCTGCTCTTCTTGTGCTTCCCGTAAACGGCTAGTGCAGGGAGGTTCTACTGGCTGCAACACGGAAGCGAGAGCGGAATCCCCCAGAGTTGCGTCATAATCAGCAGTACAATGCATATGAACTTTTATTTATTGAACCGATATCAGCGAAGGAGAGGGCCAAGTCCGGGTGCCAGACGTCTAAGGGGAGGACGCAATTTGCGGAGTGTTTGCGTTGTTACCAATTTCTTGGGTATCTACCGATTTCTCCTTTGATTCAGATTTCTGTGGGACGTCAAGGTTGAGCCTGGATGGAGAGAGCTGTGCCATGTCAATGTGTGTGCCAATGCCGGTGACAACGTTACTTGACCGATAAAGCACTGGCGTTGCAAATAATGTCTTTTTCGACATTGTCAGGGGCTGTTACCGTTGAGCTGCTATTCCTCTGCTTGTCCTCGAGGACCCCATTGGTATGTTGCTTGCAGAGCATGACAGCTGAATCATAGACGTTGGAATGAGCTGGATTCAGATATTCGTCTAGTTTGTAAGGGTAACAGAAGTTTACTAGGCGACTCAGAATCACCTCAACGGTTTGCACGGCTATATCGGTGTCAGTGCGTACTGGACCATATTGGTATCATATCCAATGACAACCTTCAATGGTAGTATCCAGTGGGTCACTCACACATCATGGCCGCCGTCGATGAGCTCACTGAGAATGAAGAGCATAGGTACATCTAGCGAGAGAGATAGGCAGAGAAACAAGGATCGAGGCAGTATGGTGTGCTAGTATGGGGAGACAGAAGACAGAGGCAGAAGATAGAGGCAGAAGATAGAAACAGAAACGGACAGAAGACAAACACAGAAGTACAAAGACAATGTTAACAGGATAGTAAAAAGACCAACGCTTTATAGTGACCATTCTGGTTTTGTTAACATTGCTCATTCCAAACCACCTCCACCCACCTCCACCAGGCTCCACTTGGCTGAAGTTCTATCTACACAGTTTTCCAATTTCAATGTCTTCCGGCTTCTATTGGCGGTATCTACACTGTCGACGTCTTCCACCAAATTCTAGGCAGACCTTGTGTTCGCTTAATGGACTTCGCCTAGAAGCCCTCGCTGGTACTGCCTTGCTCGGTTTCCTGATCTGGACAGCTCACACTCCAAGGTTGCTTGCCCGCCCAAGGCTCCACTCACACTCCCAAGCAACATTAACTAACATTTCTAGCCCTTCTGTGCAACCTATAGTCTTCTTTACCACCCAAAAGTAACGATTTGGGACAGCTTCGGTGTGGGGAGGTCTTCTGGCTGCTCTCCACAGTTAAGATCTTATCGCTTATATTTTTGATGTGTACACGTACTAATTTATACGGAAAAAAAAAGAAGGCTGTAGAAACTTAGGACGGCAATTGGTATTAGAGCTTATTCGTATGGCAAGCTCTTTAATAGAACAATCTTAAATCTACACAGTGTTAGCAGGTTTTGACGGAGGAGATTTTGTCTAAAGTTTGAAAGATTGTATTGTTAATAATCCTAATCCAAAATGGCATCACACACCAAGGAACAGGAGACCATAGTGTTGAAAATTCTATCATACAAGCCAACACAGTTTTATGAAATATTGTCGATAGAGAAGAGCTCTGACGAGGCCACGATCAAGAAGTCATACCGTAAGTTGGCGGTCAAGTTGCATCCAGATAAGAACCCACACCCACGGGCGGCCGAGGCATTCAAGTATGTGAATAAAGCATGGGGCGTTTTGAGTGATCCGTCCAAGAAGCGTATCTACGACCAGACGGGGTCGGACCCGGACTCGAGGTTCGCGGGATACAACAACGACGATGGCGGCAGCGGGATGCGTGCCAGAGGCGGAGGAGGAGCACATCCGTTTGCAGGGTTCCAGCAAGCAGGAGGCGCTGGGTTTGAGGAGGACATCTTCAACATGTTCTTTGGGGGAGGACAGCCGCAGAACTTCAACGGCTTCACGTTCCACACGTTTGGCGGCGGCGGCGGGTCGCCGTTCACCGCGTCATTTGGCGGGAGTCCGTTCGGGTTCCAGCAGGTGCCACGCCAGAGGCCCCGCCAGCAACAACAGCAGCAGGAGGAGCCTTCGTGGTACGACACCATCAGACAGCTTGTTCCTCTCTTGCTCTTCTTGATTGTTCCTATAATAAGCAACCTTTTCAGCGGGGACAACCTCCCGCTGTACTCGTTTGAGCCAACAAGAAAGTTTAGTATCGAGAGAAAAACTCCGCGTTACAAGGTTCCATTCTACGTGTCGAGCGCCTATACCCAGGACAGGAGCGACAAGCAGTTGCGTACCTTTGATTCCAAGATTGAGTCGATCTTCATCCTGGACAAGAGAACAAAGTGTGCGCGTGAACAGGCCTACAAGAACGAGATGATAGAGGACGCATACGGCTGGTTCACCACCGACGTCAAGAAGTTGGAGGAGGCAGAGCTGCTCGTGTTGCCAAACTGTCAAAAGTTGAAGGACTTGAATCTTTTATAATGTACATAATGTGTAATAGAATACGAGGATCGTACGGAAGTGTTGTAGGGTAAACTTGGGAGCTTGGAATGGTTTTGGACAATTTGGGCGATGAGGGCGAGTGAACTCAGAGTGATCTTGGATGAGTGATCTTGGTTAGTGATCCTGGACAATGATCTTGGAGAATGATCTTGGACAATGATCTTGGACGAGAGTAAACTTGAACGAGAGTAAACTTGAACGAGAGTAAACTTGGACGAGAGTAGAATTGGACGAGAGTAGAATTGGACGAGAGTAAACTTGAATGAGAGTAAACTCGGACAAGTGATCTTGGACTTGGAGTGATCTTGGAGTTATCCTGGACAATCATTCTGGTTTCGTGACCCTGGAAAATCATCCTGGTGGTCCTGAACAATCATCCTGGACGAACTGTGCAACTTTGAGGCTGATCAGTGGGTCCGTCTCATCAGAACCATACTTTGATTCCTCTTCCCGATTTCTTGGATATCGTCTAACACTGTTCTCTCCTATTACTTTTCTTGTCTCTCCTCCTCTCGTTTGTGTTGCAGGATACCGTTGCAACCCAAAGTGCGATACGAACTGGTCTTTGTGCACATGGGGCGATACGAGGCAACAAGACTCGTAGTTGATGGCTACAAAGATCAGTGACATTACCAGGGTGAGAGCCAGAGATACGAAGACTCGTAGTTGGAGGGTGACAAGCCCACCCTCGCAGGAGGAGATCGAACCCGCGGTCAGCGCTGCATGCTCGCTTAAAAGCGCCGATAACCACTGGGCCAGCCCCGGGGGATCGTGGCCAGAGCTTGCAGTTGCAAACCGCAAGAGTTAGGAACAATAGCAAGCCCGCTATTGTTCTAGTTCTGCGTACCCTTTTGTGGCTAGTCATGCTGGCGAGTCGTGGAGGGGTCCGTGGCGATACCGGCGCAGACAACGCTCTCAATGGCGAGCCGGGACAGCGTCAAGCCCCCATCACCGTTGGGTCGTCCCTCCTCGGATCTTTTTTTAGAAGCGAAGGTCATCAGAAAGAGGGTGAGCACCCTGTGCCAAACCCATGCCTCTCCACCAAACGGACAAGACACGTCAAGATAGAGAAAGCACCCAAGCCCCTGTGGCGAGGCTCCGTCGACATCCATAAGCTTTTTTGCCCCCCCTCTCGCTCTCTTTGAGCCCACACGCTTTCCATTGTTGATGCCTTAGCACTGAAACCACTGGTCTTACATAGCATCCATTTGCGAGGTACATAACCAAACAAAGGAAACACTCCCATTGTGCAACACGGAGCGTCCCAGAGGTTTGTGTTTTTTTTAGGGAGTGGGTGGGGGGAAATCGTGGGTGGCCCAGACGACCCGCCGAAAAGATATATAGGCCCTGCTTGCAGCACTAGCGTCTCTCTGCAGGCTTCTCCTCTACTGGTGAAAAGCCCACAAGACGGGCCCCGGGCCAGGAGGATGGCTCGCTTCCCACGTAGGGCTCCGGATATCGTAAACTCAAACGCACAGGCTGCAATTTGACACATTTTTATCTGTTACGTAGTAGTGCGTTGTTTGGGCAGGGTCAGCGAGGACCCCCCCAAAGGCCCAACCTACCGGCCCACTACAACAATAAGCGATGTCCTGGAGATGCGCCGTATATATAATACGCCGAGATGATTCCAGTGTGTTACGGTGGCCGCCAGTCCCCCTCCTCTTCCCCCGGCCGAGTCGCTTTGCGGTTCCCATGTAAACTCCTGGGCCTCTGACGTAACCTCTAAAAAAGAATGTATGTTAACCGGCATAAAAAAAGCTAAAAAAGAAACGTCAGGGGTAAAAATTAATTGGGATAAAAAAAAAAGGGCACTCAGACATTTTCAGCCTCAAAATTTACTAGTGCGAGTAACAGGTGCCCACACGAAGACTGCAATCATCAATACCCGGAATACACTTTTTTTTCCTTTGCCTCCGTCTACTACGAGTCGTTAAAGAAGAAGGGCAATCAAGCAAGCTTAGATAGCATTAATTGGCAGAGAGATTACACTAGATAGTTTAGTTCCGCTGAGAGAGAGAGTGAGACATTGTTCCTGATTACTTTGTTATTTTGTTTACTAAAGGTCGAGCTGTACAAGCCAGCGCTTAAGCAAGAGAAATACCCGTAAGAGTTCGGGACGAGAGGACTGCTAATAATATATATACACACACCAAGAGCTAGGAAATGTCGTCCAACAAGATCTTGGAGTTGCTCCAGGACCCCAACCTGTTGAATGACGAGCAGATACGAAAGGATATCATCCGCCATATTCACAACCAGGACCAGTTGATCAAGGAGGTGGCCCACGACTTGGAAACGTCCAAGGCCGCCAACAAGGCCTTCAAGCAGGCGCTCAGCGAGATCGGAACCGTTGTGATTTCCGTCGCCATGGGTGACTTGTCCAAGAAGGTGGAGATCCACACGGTCGAGCTGGATCCCGAGATCTTGAAGGTCAAGATCACCATCAACACCATGATGGATCAATTGCAGGCCTTTGCCAACGAAGTCACCAAGGTGGCCACTGAGGTGGCCAACGGGGAGTTGGGTGGCCAGGCCAAGAACGAGGGCTCCGTGGGGATCTGGAGGTCCTTGACCGACAACGTCAACATCATGGCTCTCAATTTGACCAACCAGGTGAGAGAAATCGCAGACGTCACCAGGGCCGTTGCCCGTGGGGACTTGTCCAGAAAGATCAATGTGCATGCTCAAGGTGAAATCTTACAATTACAAATGACCATCAACACCATGGTGGACCAGTTGAGAACCTTTGCGTTCGAGGTGTCCAAGGTGGCGCGTGATGTGGGTGTTCTCGGGATTTTAGGCGGTCAAGCCTTTATCGAAAATGTCGAGGGGATCTGGAAGGAATTAACTGATAATGTGAATGCTATGGCCCTTAATTTGACCACCCAGGTGAGAAATATCGCAAACGTTACTACCGCTGTCGCCAAGGGTGACTTGTCTAAAAAGGTTACGGCCGACTGTAAAGGTGAAATATTGAACTTGAAGTTAACTATCAATCAAATGGTGGATCGATTACAGAATTTCGCTCTAGAAGTCACAACATTGTCCAGGGAAGTCGGAACGCTAGGGATTCTAGGAGGTCAGGCAAATGTCCAAGACGTCGAGGGTGCCTGGAAGGCCGTCACGGAAAACGTCAACTTGATGGCCACCAATTTGACCCAGCAAGTCAGATCTATTGCAACAGTCACCACTGCAGTCGCCCACGGTGATTTGTCCCAGAAGATCGAAGTCCATGCCCAAGGTGAAATCTTGCAGTTGAAAAACACTATCAATAAGATGGTGGATCTGTTGCAGTTGTTCGCCTTGGAAGTCTCCAAGGTTGCTCGTGATGTCGGTATCAATGGTAAGTTGGGTATCCAAGCCCAGGTCAGTGATGTCGACGGTTTATGGAAGGAAATTACGTCCAATGTCAATACTATGGCTCTGAATTTGACCTCACAGGTGAGAGCTTTTGCACAAATTACAGCTGCCGCCACAGATGGGGATTTCACTCGTTTCATTACCGTTGAAGCCTCGGGTGAAATGGACGCTTTGAAAACGAAGATTAATCAGATGGTTCTTAACTTGAGAGAATCCATTCAAAGAAACACCGCCGCCAGAGAAGCTGCCGAATTGGCAAACAGCGCTAAGTCCGAATTCTTGGCCAACATGTCCCACGAAATTAGAACCCCATTGAACGGTATCATTGGTATGACCCAGCTATCCTTGGACTCGGAATTGACTCAATACCAAAGGGAAATGTTGTCTATTGTGCATAACTTAGCAAACTCTTTGTTGACCATTATTGACGATATCTTGGATATTTCCAAGATTGAAGCTAACCGTATGACTGTTGAACAAATTGATTTTTCATTGAGAGGAACCGTGTTTGGTGCTTTGAAAACTTTGGCAGTAAAGGCCATTGAAAAGAACTTAGACTTGACGTATCAATGTGACTCTTCCTTCCCAGATAACTTGATTGGTGACTCTTTTAGATTGAGACAAGTCATCTTGAACTTGGCAGGTAATGCCATCAAGTTCACCAAGTTGGGTAAGGTTAGTGTCAGCGTTAAGAAATCAGCCAAGATTGTGGAAGAAGAGACCGAAAAGTTACTTTTAGAAGTTTGTGTCAGTGACACTGGTATTGGTATTGAAAAAGACAAGTTGGGCTTGATCTTCGACACCTTCTGTCAGGCTGATGGTTCCACCACTAGAAAGTTTGGTGGTACCGGTCTTGGTTTGTCCATTTCCAAACAATTGATCCACTTGATGGGTGGTGAGATTTGGGTCACTTCTGAGTACGGCAGTGGGTCTAACTTCTACTTTACAATCAGCGTTGCTCCTTCCAATATCAGATACACAAGACAGACTGAGCAATTGTTACCATTTTCAAACCACCACGTCTTATTTGTGTCGATCGAGCACACTGACGAGGAATTGGCTGAATTGGAAGACGGAATCATAGAGTTGGGTTTGAACCCTGTTTTCGTTAGAGAAATAGAGGACGCATCCTTGATTGAGCCTGTCAAGTATGATATCATCATGATTGATTCCATTGAAACAGCGCACAAGTTGAGATTGTTGCCTGAAGTCAAGTACATTCCTTTAGTGTTGTTGCACCACTCCATTCCAGAGTTGAACATGAAGCTTTGTATTGACTTGGGTATCTCGTCTTATGGTAACACTCCATGCACCATCGCAGATTTGGCTAGCGCTATTATCCCAGCCTTGGAATCGCGCGCCATTTCTCAAAACACAGATGAGAGCGTCAGTTACAAGATTTTGCTTGCAGAAGATAACTTGGTGAATCAAAAGTTGGCAGTTAGAATTTTGGAGAAGCAAGGTCACGATGTCGAGGTTGTCGAGAACGGTTTGGAAGCTTTTGAGGCCATCAAGAAGAGTCGCTACGATGTGGTGTTAATGGACGTTCAAATGCCGGTCATGGGTGGTTTCGAAGCCACTGAAAAAATCAGACAGTGGGAAAAGAAGTCCAATCCTATCGACTCCCTTAGTTTCAGAACCCCTATTATTGCATTAACAGCCCACGCTATGTTGGGAGACCGTGAAAAGTCGTTAGCTAAGGGTATGGACGACTACGTGTCCAAGCCATTGAAGCCAAAGTTATTGATGCAAACCATCAGCAAGTGTATCCACAACATCAACCAATTGAAGGAATTGTCCAAACAAAACAACAGCAACAGACAATCTGACTTCACAAAGATGAAGTTGGGCTCAATTAAAAGTTCTGAACATTCTGCCACAAGCTTGTTGAACAATATAGGGATTGACCAATCTCTGATCAACGGTACCTCCAGCTCAAACCTGTCTACACCAATCCCACTAGGTGATAGTGGGAATGGAGCTCCCCCAAAGGTTAGAAAAACCAACTCCAACGAGTACATTCCAGGTAGACCTGGTCAATTGTCCTTGGGCAACAAGTCTGTGACGGAAAGCCAGATCTTCTCCTTGTACAAGCCTGATGATTCCATGGATATTGATGATGTTCCAAAGATTGAACAACTTGAATGAGTTTATCTTTTATTTAATTTGTAGTTTATTTGATTTTATGTTATGAAATGATTGAGTTTTAGTGAAATTATGTAGAACAAGACACTAGTAAGAACCAAACGTATTGGTTATTCTAGTTACAATTTTGTGGAGCGTGCGTCTTATCAAAATTACTTATCCAAGCTATGAGCAACTTCCAATACTACGCTTTGCCAGACAAGAATGCACTTTTAGATCAATTTGAGGGACGTCCTATCAAGGAGTTGCCTACTCCATCAGTCATTATTGATAGACACAAGTTCATTGAGAATAGCAACAGTATGCTCAGAAACGCTGATAGGCTCGGAGTCAAGTTTCGTACCCACATCAAGACTCACAAGACGGTAGAAGGAGTGGCCATCGAATTGGGGTCCAAGTACGATGGCAAGGGCACAGACAGAATAGTTGTTTCCACTGCCAGTGAGGTTTGGCATGTTTTGCCTTTGATTGAATCGGGACTGGTCAAGGACGTGCTCTACAGCTTACCTGTCAACCCAACCAAGCTTGATGAATTGGCTCAAATCTCCGAAATCGTACAATTGAGGTTGATGGTTGACGATATCAACCAGTTGAAGGCTTTAAGTAAATACACCAAGGAAAGCGGTGTCAAGTGGTCGGTGTTCATAAAAGTCGACATGGGGTACCATAGAGCGGGGTTGGAGGCGGACTCCACGGAATTCAAGGAACTCTTGGAGTGCTTGTTGAGCAGTAATATTGAATTATATGGGTTCTACTGTCATGCTGGTCAGTCCTACGGAGCCAAAACTATTGAAAGCTCTAGAGACTTGTTACTCCAGGAAATTCATCATGCCAATGCTGCTGCCGAGTTAGCTCTATCCATAAACCCCGATTTGTCTTTGGTGCTTTCTGTCGGCGCCACTCCAACTGCCCACGCTTCTCAAATTGTGTCTGCTGAAGAGTTGGTGGAATTGAAGTTAGCTGGCGAGCTAGAGTTACATGCTGGAAACTACGCCTGCTGTGACTTGCAACAATTCGCAACGGGTTGTGTTCCGGAAGAAAACATTTCCATCTCCTTGATAGCAGAGGTGGCCTCCACATACTCCCAAAGAAAGGAACAATTGATCAATGCTGGTGCTCTTGCGTTGTCTCGAGAAACAGGCCCTATTCCTGGATTCGGTATTGTCCAAGGCACAAATTGGGTTGTTGGCCGTGTTTCACAAGAGCACGGTATTTTGACCCAGCGAGACAGCTCCCAACAATTGGAGTTCCTCCCATACGGTACTCAAGTTAGAATCACTCCTCAGCATGCATGCATCACCGCTGCCCTTCATCAATGGTACTTTGCTGTTGAAGATGATGTCGTGGTAGACATATGGATTCCGGCTAAGGGCTGGTAAGCTCCAAATAGATATCAAAATATTCACCAAGTAGAATAGCGATTACTAAAATCAACAAAGCACACATTTCTACACTCGTGGAAAAAGGAAGTCGGCAACGTAGAAGTAGTCAGAACCCTATAAGGTAGTGACTAAACCCTGTCAAAAAGATAGAAAAAGTACAAAAAAATAAAGGTCGCACCAGGATTCGAACCAGGGTTGTTCGGATCAGAACCGAAAGTGATAACCACTACACTATGCAACCTTTATTGATACTTAACATCAATAAACATCCATACGTAGATCAGATTCACATACTCAAGATCCCTTTGTTAGTGATTGCAGAGGAGAGAAAAGTCATCTTCTGTAAATAGCTCTTCCTGCATGCTCTATTTGGTTGCTAAAAAAGATTCCTTTTGGCTGGAGCTTCAGCAGTCTGAGAAGACAGCGAAATGGGACGTGAACATTCAGATACACGGCCCATAATTGCTTGACATTGCTCAGAGGTTCTAGATCAATAGACCAGTTGTTTCTAAGGCTACTAGGTTACTCAATGAGTACGATATCGGTACTTTAATCCCTTCTGATAGACAATCCGTAGCATTCAGTCTTCCAAAATTGGATCTTGGAGGCTCAACAAATCACTGCTGCCTCAAGAATTTCATTTAACTCTGTGCTTTATGTGATTTATGATAGCTAGCTTAATCTGGTTGTGCTTGTTGTTCTTTCTATTGTACTGGCCCAGTTGTTGCAATAGTTTTGAAGAGTATTTGGTAAGTGCTTACAAATACACGCGTCCTTTCCTGCTGGCACGCGCTCTGGAAAAGACGGGGATTTTGATTTGAAGATTCACAGATCTAAACCAGGATGAAGAGAGTACATAGTGAGGACAGTACTAAGAACGCTGAGATACTGAGTCAGTCATCTCAGCTGGTTCCTGCTTCCCAGGTAGAGCTTTCTAGTCAACAAGCTAAAGTCCTCAAGAAGGTGAGGGCCAACGATAGTGCACCAGAACCGACGGAGTTTGAAAAGCAGTTGCTCGATATGACCCAGCATGTGAGAGATGGGTCGGTCAACGCAGAAGACCAGACTTGGGAGCGTCCTGCACTTCCAGAGGACTTTGATCCAAAGAACTCAGATATATCATTCCAGCAATTGGACGCCGATGAGGCGTTAGATGACAACGAATCGGTCGCCAGATTCTTTGGTGTCACCGAAGAAGGCTACTCAGTGTTATGTACTGTCACTGGGTTTGTCCACTACTTCTACTTTCCAGTCCCTCGTGGATTTTATAGAGACACTCATTTGGCAGGATTCATTGAATATGTCAAAGCCAGGTATCAAGGACTTGTGGATATCCAAATAAAACTCAAGGAATCCATTTGGGGCTTCAACAACAATACCAAGGTTCCATTCTTTCAAATTTACGTTGATAATGTGAAGAATATCTCCAAGTTAAGAACTGCATTTGAAAGGGGCGAGATCGCTTATGAAAACATGTTTCCTCCGCAACTGATGTCCTACGACAACCTCAACTATCTTTTGAGATTGATGGTTGATTGTAAAATTACCGGAATGTCTTGGATCACTCTTCCAAAAACAAAATATAAGATGGTGGAACAAGGCCTTAAGATTTCCAATTGTCAAATCGAATGTTCCATTGACTATAGAGACTTGATATCCCATGCTGCCGAAGGTGAATGGTTGAAGATCGCACCTCTTCGTATATTGTCTTTTGACATTGAATGTACGGGGAGAAAGGGTATTTTTCCTGAAGCTGAGCATGATGCAGTGATCCAAATAGCCAATGTGGTGACAAAGTATGGTCTGTCGGCGCCTTTCGTAAGAAATGTCTTTACTGTCGATACCTGTGCTCCTATCATTGGTTCCCAGATTATTGAAAACGAAACTGAAGAGCAAATGCTTTTGAGGTGGAAAGATTTCATTGTGAAGTGTGATCCTGACGTTATCATTGGGTACAATATCGCTAACTTTGATCTCCCATACTTGTTAGACAGAGCTAAGGCCTTGGGTATCAAGGATTTCCCATTCTTCGGGAGACTTGCAAGAGTTCAACAAGAGGTAAAAGACTTTCACTTTAGTTCGAAAGCATATGGTACAAGAGACAATAAGGTGGTCAATATTGAAGGAAGAATGCAATTGGATTTACTTCAATTCTGTCAGAGAGAGTACAAGTTGAGATCGTACACCTTGAACTCTGTTTCTGCACATTTCTTAAATGAACAGAAGGAAGACGTTCACCATTCTATCATTGCGGACTTGCAGAGAGGAAACAAGGACACAAGAAGACGTTTAGCTGTCTACTGTCTTAAGGATGCTTACTTGCCATTAAGATTGCTCGAAAAGCTTATGTGTCTTGTTAATTATACTGAAATGGCGAGAGTCACGGGTGTTCCATTCTCTTACTTACTTTCAAGAGGTCAACAGATTAAGGTTATTTCTCAATTGTTCAGAAAGTGCTTAGAAGATGATATCGTGATACCTAACATGAAGAGTGAAGGTGCCGATCAAGAATATGAAGGTGCTACTGTTATTGAGCCCAAGAGAGGATACTACGATGTACCAATTGCCACTTTGGATTTCAGTTCCTTGTACCCATCTATTATGATGGCACACAACTTGTGTTACACGACGTTATTGACTCAACAAGCTATTAAAGCATTTAACTTGACTGATGAAGACTATACGAAGACTCCTAATGGAGACTACTTTGTCAAGGACACGAAGCGTAAGGGTATTTTGCCAACGATTTTGAGTGAATTGTTGAGCGCAAGAAAGAAAGCCAAGGCAGACCTCAAGAAGGAAACAGACCCATTCAAGAGAGACGTCTTGAACGGTAGACAGTTGGCATTGAAGATTTCGGCAAACTCCGTGTATGGTTTCACCGGTGCAACTGTTGGTAAGCTTCCATGTTTGGCAATCTCTTCATCTACCACTGCATTTGGGAGAGTTATGATTGAAAAGACTAGACAAGAGGTGTTGGACAAGTATTCACAGAAGAACGGATACGAATATGACGCCGATGTTATTTACGGTGACACCGATTCTGTCATGGTTAAGTTTGGCCACTCAGATTTGGAGACCTGTATGAAACTCGGAGAAGAAGCCGCTGCATTTGTATCGACCAAATTCAAGAATCCTATTAAGTTAGAATTCGAGAAGGTGTACTTTCCGTACTTGTTGATCAACAAGAAGAGATATGCTGGGTTGTACTGGACAAGAACAGATAAATTTGACAAGATGGACACCAAGGGTATCGAAACAGTTAGAAGAGATAACTGTAGATTGGTGCAAAACGTCATAACAAAGGTCCTCGAGTATATCTTGGAAGAAAGAGACGTTCCTAAAGCAGAAAACTATGTCAAGCAAACCATTGCAGACTTGTTACAGAACAGAGTGGACCTTTCGCAATTAGTCATCACCAAAGCGTACTCGAAGAATGAGTATGCAGCAAAGCAAGCTCATATTGAGTTGGCTGAGAGAATGAAGAAAAGAGATGCGGGTTCTGCTCCTACCTTAGGTGATAGAGTTGCGTATGTGATCATTAAAACGTCTGGTGATAAGAACTACGAGAAATCCGAAGATCCTTTATACGTGTTGGAGAACTCCTTGCCAATTGATACGAAGTATTATATGGACAACCAGTTAGCGAAACCATTGGAGAGAATTTTCCAGCCTATTTTGGGTGACAATAAAACTAAGGAACTCTTGGGTGGTGCGCACACTAGAACTATCAAGATAGCTGCTACCAAGGGAGGAGGGTTATTGAGATTTGCAAGAAAGCAGGAAGTCTGTACCAATTGTAAGACTCCCTTGAAGGCTGATAATCATGGTGCTCTTTGCGAAAACTGTATAAGGGAGGGCAAAGCCCCAGAGTTGTACGGAGCTGCTCTCTCTCAGATGAATTACTTGGAAAACAAGTTTTCAAGATTATGGACAGAGTGTCAAAGATGTCAAGGTTCTTTACACCAGGAAGTTATCTGCTCCAACAAGGATTGTTCAATTTTTTACATGAGAAAGAAAGCACAGATGGATGTCAATCAACAAGCTGGAGAGTTGGTTAAATGGGAAAACACCGTTTGGTAAATAGCATTTGTACATAAATTTAAGGGCCTTTGGCCAAATTAGTTCAAATGATGCTTGTAGGGTTAGTGTAGAATTGGCAACTTCGGAATGTTCAGGAAATTGGTCTACAAAGCTGTCAAACAAGGCTTATGAAGTACCCGCACATTTAGTTCGCTCAGCCTCATTAAGCGCTGCAGGGTTTTTTTGGCTGCAATGGCTGCAAATAAATGGGAGGTTTGTCATTGAATCCAAAAAGAGCTGCATCTTTTGAGTAGACTGTGTCTTACACATAACTTGTTGTTTGTTTATTCTGAATAACTCAAGATTAGAGAATCTATTTTTAAATATTTTTGAAAAATATTTACAGAAGTAGGGCAAGTGTGCAATTACTACATAGGCCCCTCATAACTTTTAAAACAGATTGAAAACAATTGCACTAAAATTGGAAGCTAAATACGTCTCTCATATCATCGACTCCTGCAGAGGCATATCTATCATGTGAACATTATTGTTTGCGTAGCAGCACTCCTGCTGCGTTTTCTAAAATTGTACCGCCGTGGTTACGGCTCGCATTTCACAACCACTATAGTTGAAGGAATGGTACTCAACCAATAAGAGAGAAGTGAATGTCACCCATTTGGCTGCAAAATCTTCCCTGGCACATTGTATAACCATACAGGTATGATGCACTACACATATAAATAGAGCTCCTATACCTGTCTTTCCTGCCACTTAACGGCAATGACAACCACGGAATCAGCTAAGCCAATCCCTATAACCTTGCTATCTGGATTTTTGGGAGCAGGCAAGACCACGCTTCTCGAACACATCCTTACAACGGAGCATGGTATGAGGATTGCGGTCATTGTCAACGATGTTTCAAGGTTAAACGTGGACGCGTCCTTAATTGTCAATCACCGGGTTACTAAGAAGAAGGAACAGTTAATTCAACTACAGAATGGTTGCATCTGTTGCACATTACGTGGGGATTTGCTCGAGGAGTTGGTTTCGTTGTCCAGATCAAGAGATTTTGAGTACATCATTATCGAATCGACGGGCATTTCGGAGCCAATGCAGGTGGCTGAAACGTTCACCATTGAATTTAGCCATGCAATGATGCATACTCCAGAAATGAGCAAGTCAGAGGAGAAGTTGGTTAAGGATGTCGTCGCAGCCGGTGGCCTCAACAAGTTAGCTTACTTGGATACATGCGTGACAGTAGTTGATGCTGTCAACTTTATGGGAGACTTTGAGACCATTGACTTCTTAGCAGACCGGTATGGGGACAATGGACAGGCAGAGAGTGAAAGAACCATTACGGATCTTATGGTAGACCAGCTAGAGTTTGCAGACGTGATCATTTTGAACAAGGCTTCGCTGGTTTCCAAGCGGCAAAGGAAGAGGATCATTAAGGTGATCAAAGCTCTAAATCCAGTGGCCAAGGTGCTCAAGGCAGATTACTCGAGGGTAGCCGTCAAGGAGGTTGTTAATACGGGGTTATATAACTTTGAGAAGGCGTCTACTGCTGCTGGATGGTTGCAAAGTATCAACGAAATGAGTGTTAGAGAAGGGTTTGGGACCAAGGACAGTGTTTTAACCCCTAAACCTGAAACTGAAGAATATGGCATTAACAACTTTGTATACATTTCCAGGAGACCGTTTCATCCCGAGAGGATCTACAAGTTGCTTAATGACAAGTTCCTAATCATTGAGTCTCAGCCTCCTCAAGAATTGTTCGAAGAAGAGGAAGTAGAGCTGGAAGGGGAGCTGGAAGAGGAGCTGGAAGAAGAACTGGATGGGGAGCTGGAGGGTTATACTTGGTCAGAGAAGCTGAATCAGAACTCTGAGAGAAACGACGAGGATTATGAACACACTCATGAAGAACTTCTTGCAAACAAGAAAAAGTCACCGTTTGGACCGTTGCTCCGTTCCAAAGGATTCTTCTGGCTAGCCACTCGGTACATTCTTCGAGGAGAGTGGTCTTCCGCAGGGTCTATGATGACGTTAAAAGGCGGCACGCCGTGGTTTGCCATAGAGAGTCCGGATATGTCCATGTTGGGACCTGAAACAATGCAGCTTATTGAAAAAGATATGCAAGGCAAGCATGGCGACCGGAGAAACGAGATCGTGTTCATTGGGTTGAACATCAACAAGGACGCCCTCACAGCGCAATTGGATAGCTGCTTGCTCGACGACGAGGAGTATGCCCGGTTCGAAGAGCTCATTGAGAGGGAAGAAAACATTGTGAGAATCGAGAAACGGCTACAGGCGGAGCTCGACGACGGGTTTGAGGATTGGCTCATTTTCGAAAATAACGAGCGAGACGACGGGAAAATGCAAGATCCCCATCCCCAGCGAACCTCGACACCCGTGGCAAGGGCATAGCCTTTTACGTATGGCATAAATTAGATTTGTAATACTGTGTACGGCTTCACGGCGAATTTATACGGAGCCATAGTTTGAATGTGACAACCGTGCTAAGTTCGAACCCTTTGATTTTCTTTTTTTTTTTGTTTCCCCATCCCCCAAAGTGAGCTGGGTTTCAGACGAAACCCCCACGGAGTCGGGCTACATGAGTGAGCGCAGTTGAGCCGAAACAAACGCATACGACTCCCAGCAGAACAATGGCCGAGAGAGCCTGAAACGGGGGAGCCAGCGACGGCCCCGCTGGGACCCAAGGCTCCGTGCTGTGTCACGTCTTGACAGTATGCACCATCCCGACTCACAAAGAGTTTTTTCTTTCCTTTTTTTCTTTGCTTCGATGCCACTCGCATTTTGCAACTGCTTTCCCGGCCATACATTTTGGGCAGGCGAGTCCGTCCATATTAAAAGTTGTACAAACATGGGGCATTAGTAATTTAGCAAGATTTCACTCTTTCACGTGAGATGGCAATCTGCTGTAATTACGGAGAAGGCAGCTCGAGCTGTCTGTGTTGCAGCTGGAGTCCCGTAATTTGATGGTCAACGGTCATGCAGAGATGGCTTGAAACTAGCGAGAGAAGGCGCCGACGGCGGTGACATTGCTGGGGTTTTGGGAAGCAGGGGGCGGCCGCTGTACCAGCGGTATCTCTCTGGCGGCTGAAGTCACGATCTGATAGGAAATACGCATGGAGTCACTCAATTGGGTCAAGTAATCCGTGGGTGCGGCCATTTCCGTCACTGTCAAAAATCGGGGTTGCGAAACCTCGAGAAGATCTCCCGGTGACACAAAAGTGTCACCAAGTTACATGTGTGAACTGTGGCACGCAGACCGCCTGATGTGCTATTTTGGTAGAGATAGAGTAGCAAGGACGTATATAAGAAGCGAAAAGTCGTGGAGTTGTAGCCTTCAAAGCTAAACATGTCTAAACTCGAGGCTCAGAGGTCTATTGTCTCAGCCACCAACTCGCGAAACGAAGACAGCGATGACAAGATGGAATACCTCCCCGACATAAAGGAAAAGGTGCAGGAGGACATTGAGACGGCCTCCACCAGTGATGCCGACTCGTTGTTGGACCCAGACGTCTTGGAAATCCCCAAGGTTGTGCGTGAAATTGTACCATTAGAGGACGATCCTACGATCCCAATCTTGACCTTCAGGTACTTTGTGTTGTCGATCATCTTTGTTGCACCCGGTGCCTTTATTAGTGTCATGAATTCTTATCGTACTACGACTGCAGCATATTCCATTTTCTTTGTCCAACTTGCATCCCATTGGGTCGGCAAATGGATGGCCGCCGTTTTGCCGGCCAAGGACGTCGGCTTCGGCAGGTTCAAGTTCAGCCTCAACCCAGGCCCATGGTCCATCAAGGAAACCGCCATGATCACCATCACGGCTTCCTCTGGTGCTACTGGTTCTCTTGCTACCAGCGCCTTATCTTTGGCCGAGGTCTTCTACGGCGAGAAGGTCCACGCGGCCATTGCTATCTTTTTCATGTGGGCCATCGTGTTTGTGGGTTATAGTTATGCTGCCATTGCTCGTAACTTCCTTCTCTACGACCCCCAATTTGTCTGGCCCCAAGCCTTGATGCAGACAACCTTGTTCCAAACGCAGGCCAAGTCTGATAACGACTCGGTCTTGGGCAAGAAGCAAATGAAGGTTTTCTTCATTGCCTTGGGCGGTATGTGTGTGTGGGAGTTTTTCCCCGAGTACATTTTCCCCATGACTTCTTCCTTGGCATTTTTGTGCTGGGTTGCCCCTCGTAGCTCCAAGGCCAACTTTGTTGGCTCGGGTCTCGGAGGCATGGGTTTCTTGAACTTCACGTTGGACTGGTCCAATATCACCTCTGCTATCATGATCACTCCATATTGGGTCCAAGTCATCCAGTTCTTGGCATTTGTCTTAGCTGCATGGATTTTGATTCCGGCCGCCAAATGGGGAAATCTTTCCAATTTCAAGACCGGTCTTATGTCAAACAAGCTTTTCACCGCATCGGGCAAGCCTTACCCAACCACCACTTTGTTGACCAAAGATCTCAGACTTAACACAACTGCTTACGAAGAATACGGTCCTGTCCACCTTGGTGTCCAAAGATTGTGGGGCATCTTTTTTGACTATGCCTCGTACATTTCAGGTATCGTCTGGGTTGTGGTTTTTGGCCACTCCTCATTGAAGAGATCTGTCTCAAACTTTATCGCCAACTTCAAGGCCAGAAGAGCCAACAAGGACAAGAACACAAAGATCTCCATTAACCAGCAGTACACCGACAGATTGAACAAGTTGCAAGCTGCTTACGACGAAGTTCCACTCTACTGGTACGTTGCCTTGTTCCTTGCCAGTTTTGTCACCTTGATCACCATCTTTGCTACCGGCAACTTGTTTATGCCTTGGTGGTGCTGTATAGTTGGTCTTGCCTTTGGTGCTGTGATTGTCACTCCTTTGGCCTGGCTTTACGCCTTGTCCAATTTCCAATTGGCTATTGGTACCTTCAACGAATTGTTGTACGGTTACATGGTTCAAAACTTGACCTTCCGTCACCCAGCTGGTGCCTTGACCTATGGGTCCATTGCTGGTGACGCTTGGTACAGAGCTCAATACATCTTGCAAGATCAAAAGATTGGCCACTACATGCACTTGGCTCCAAAGGCTGTTTTCTTTTCCCAAATCTTTGGTGAGTTGATTGGTGTTCCAATCAACTACGGTGCTATGAGATGGGCCCTTAATACTAAGGGTGACTACATTAGTGGTGTCAAGACCGATCCTTTGCATCAATGGACCGGTCAATCGTTGGTTTCTTACCAATCTAACGCTGTCCAATATGTTATTCTCGGTCCAAAGAGATTGTTCCACAACTACCCAATGTTGCCATATGGTTTCTTGCTTGGTTTGGGCGCTCCTGTCCTCATTTACATTTTGCACCGTCTTTTCCCTAAGTCTCCTTTGAAGTTTAGATTGTGGAACACCACTGTGTTCTTCTCAACTTTGAGTGGTTTCTACGGTAACATTTCCACTGGTCCATTGTCCTCCTTTATCGGGGGCACTGTCACCATGCTCTGGGCTTACAGAAAGAAGCATGGCTTATGGAGAAGATACAACTATTTGTTGGGTGCTGCCTTTGATACTGGTTACAACTTGGCCGTCTTATTAATTTTCATTTTCTTCTCTGCTGGTAAACAAGTTGAAATGCCAGCATGGTGGGGAAACAACTCCAAGAGTGTGGAAAGATGTTTTGCCAATGCTTGATTTCATTTTTAGTTCCTTTTTAATTCCGGACATGCATATAGATAATAGGGTAATAGTTTATTTTTGATTGTAGTAACGATTGGATTGTTGTCCTTCTCAAAACAGAGTTGCAGTCTGTCAATTTTATCACGTTGACTATGGGGATGCTTTGTAGTTTCAATTAAGCAGCAAGGGCCACGATGATGTCAATCTTGTAAGTTGGAATGAAGCCACTCAATTATTTGTATGCTATTCTCAAAGGTTTGAGTTTTCTCTATTGTCACCAGTTTGAGTCTTGCATTCTTCTGTAGCTGCCGCAGTCGGGACGCACAGGTTCCAAGCCGGCTGCAAAAAAGTCGTCGCCATTCATCACGTGACTGTTCCCGAATTTACGCGTAGCGACCATTGCGAGAACGGATGATTTTTTCCATTCAAACTTTTCAACCTTCTGAGGAAAGTTCTTAATACTGGATCATGTTCAAGACAGCCTTAAGCGGAAGAGGTGGGTTGCTCCAGGTGACCACCTTGAACAATGTCACCCAAGTGCGTACTGCCACCAAGAGAGTTTCTGGTTCTAAAACCAACAAGAATGATTCTGCAGGTAGAAGATTAGGTCCTAAGGCACACGAAACTCAATATGTGAAACCAGGTCAAATCATAATGAGACAAAGAGGTACCAAGATTCATCCTGGAGAGAATGTCAAGATTGGTATTGATCACACTATTTATGCTGTGGAGCCAGGCTATGTTAGATTCTACTTTGACCCATTCCATCCATTGAGAAAGTACGTTGGGGTTTCATTAGCAAAGGATTTGAAGTTGCCAACTCCTCATTTTGAACCAAGAGTCAGAAGATTTGGTTACGAATTGATTCACAACAAGGTGCTTGCTCAACAAGAGGAAGACTCAATGTCTCAAAAGGAAAGAATCGCTCAACCTGCTATTGAAGCAGCACAGAAGAAATCCGAAGAAGAAAAGGCCGCATTCGTTGAAAGCTTCAAGAAGCATATTTCAAACGAAAGTATCCTCTTAAATGAAGCTGACTTGGAGGTTGTTTCAAACAGATTCTACGAAATAGTCCAGTACACCAAAAATGGCCAACCTTTGGAAGAAGCCAGAACCCAAGCAACATACAACCACTTGTACAATGTCAAACTTGCATCTAAGAAAGAAGAAAAGACCCACGAAGAATTACAAAAGGAACAGCTCTACTTCACTCAATTATTTTCTGAAATCGATTCTAAGGTAGAAGTTGATGGCAGGGCCAATATTTTTGCTTACACAAGCCCAGAAGACAAGGCAACCAAGCGTACCTCTGTTTTGGAAACCTTGGAATCTCAATACGGTAAGCGTGTTTTGAGCGAAGAACAAAAGGGTGAAGTCTTGAAGTTGATTGAGACTCCTGGCTTGTTCGTCTTGTCCAAACAGGAAGACTTGAAGCGTGAATACTTGCCTACTTTCATTCCATTGTCATTTGAAGGTTCTGTGATTGCTGACGTTGATCCAGAAAACCCTCCAAGAGATGTTGTCGTTCAAAGAGTCTTTGATGTTGAAAGCAGATCTACCAAGCTTGTTGGAAGACCTAGACAAATTGTTTAATAGAATTCTTGTATATATAATTATTGATTGACCTGATTGTAGTAATAAAGAGGCTTATCTTTAATGATCAGCGTAAATGCTTTCGCTTCCTGTCGTATGGGCTAGTGTCATGGCTACTGTCACCATCAGTCGTTTCTGATTATGGCTGTGTAATTTCGTGCGGCTACCAAAAACCGGAGTATTTTCTAATAGGAGCATTTTTTACTGATCAATCTACCGGCAACACCGCAATTTGAGAACAACTTCAGCGTATTCAACCCCCAATCCATCCATTGACCACAATGAGTCGTGCTGAAGTAGATTTACAAATCAGCGTTAAAAAGGCATGTAACAATGATGAAGTGCCACCAAAGAGAAAGCACGTGAGAGCATGTATTGTCTATACTTGGGACCACAAGAATTCAAGAGCGTTCTGGAATGCTGTGAAGATTCAACCTTTGCAGAGTGATCAAATCCAATTGTTCAAGGCATTGATTATGATCCATAAAGTTTTGCAAGAAGGTCATCCTAATACCTTGAAGGATGCTTACCGGAACAAGGATTTCATTGCTTCTTTGGGAAACGTTTTTCCCACCCATGGGAACTCATATGGTAGATTGATTCAACAATATGACAAATACATTCTTCAGAAATTGGAATTCCATCGCTCGAACCCAGGCTTCAATGGTACCTTTGAATATGAAGAATACATCTCCTTGAGAGCCACACATGACCCTAACGAGGGTTATGATTCGCTTCTACAATTGATGGAATTGCAAGACCACATTGATGATCTTCAGAAGTTGATCTTTGCAACGATTCATCAAACACCAAACAACTTGTGTAAGGTCTCAGCATTGGTTCCATTGATTGCAGAATCTTATGGTATCTACAAGTTTTGTACCTCCATGTTGAGAGCTTTGTACCAGCAATTGGGTGATGATGAATTCTTGAGAGACCTCGTTGAAAGATTTGAACAACAACACTTCATGTTGCATAACTTCTATACCGATTGTCATGCCATCAAGTTCTTGACCAGTTTGATCACTATTCCAAGGTTGTCCAATTCTCCTCCAAATGTCAAGAACTCAGCCTCTGATGGTGAGACTATTTCCAGACCAAGATCCGTAGCTACCACTCCTTCAACTGATTACTTCGAACCTCCTCAACATGCTCCTCCGCCCCCACAACCTGTTGAGTCCCAACCAACTGGAGCCGTATTTTTGCAACAGCAGCAGCAAGAGCAAGAACAAATCCAACAACAATTGGAAATGCAACGTCAAATTCAATTGCAACAACAGTTAGATCAGCAACGTCAATTTGAAGAACAACAAAGACAACAGCAGCAAAGGTTTTTGCAAGAACAGCAGGCTTTGCAGGCACAACAAACACAGCACCAATCCCGTGTTTCTGAGTTGGAACACGACTTGTTGATGTTCAAGAACCAATACGACAATGACCAACAATTGTTGCAGCAATATGATGCTCGTGTTAAGCTGTTGGAAACTGAGTTATACAACTTCAACAACAATGCAAGTCAACAGGTTGCATCCAAGGATGAACAAATTAGAAACCTCGAAGAGCAAATCCAAAATTGGACCAAGAAGTACGAAACTTTAGCCAAATTATACTCCCAATTACGTCAAGAACATTTGAACTTATTAGCCAAGTTTAAGAAGATTCAGCAAAAGATTAATAGCGCCCAAGAATCCATTCTTAAAAAGGAAAAGTTTGAGAAGGACTTGAAGGCTAAGAATCTTGAATTGGCCGACTTGATCCGCGAGAGGGACAGAGCAAGATTGGACTTGGACCGTGTTAAGGCAAGCAAGGATCAAGAGATTGAAAAGTTGAATGCTCAAATCCGTGTGTTGAACGACCAAGCCAACGAAACTGGTAAGTTGCAGAACTTGAATTTGTCCACAATCATGAGCAAGCACGAAAAGGAATTGGAAGCATTGAAGAGCCAATACGGAGGCAAAGATGCTAGCTCGTTGCAAAATATTTTAAAGGAGAAGGAAATTGATTTGGAGATTGCACAAGAATCATTAGAAAGTGCATTGAGAGAATTGGCACTTTCCAAAAATGATCAAGATGATATTGTGAATGCCCAAATTGATCAAATTTTGTTGACAAATATTGAGAAGTTGAGAAACTTCCTTGACATCTTTTTGGATAACAACATCAAGAGAGTTCAAGATATAAAACACGAATTATCTTCTTTGATTCACGCAGGCAACTTGAATGCCACTCCAGAGCTCGTTTTGTCTATTATTGAAATTTCTTCCGAGACCGCTACACACTTTGCCACTGTCTTCAACAGTTTCATTGCAGATGGAAAGCAAACATACAATGATGACAACTCGCAATACTCTGAAATCATTTTGTCGTCTTCTAACTTAACCAATTCCATTCATGAGTTGATATTGGGCGTCAAGGGCCTTATAGGCCAAATTGCAATTAAGGAAGAAGACGAGGAAGAGTTGATTTCGCAATCATTTGAAGTTTTGGAATCTACCGAATTGTATTTCCAAGACTTAAAGTCAAGCACCTTAAACCTGTTGAAAACTGAAGACCAGAAGATTGACAGAGTTATTGAATGTAACTTCCAATTGCAAAACTCCTTACAAGAATTGGGGACCTTTGTTGAAAGCTTGAGTAACAACAACTTTAATTTGAAGAAGCAAGAAGGTACATTAGAACAAATTGTTGACCGTGAAATGGAACAAACTGCAAAGACAGTTTCTTCAGCATTTGACTTCTTGGAAAGACTCTTGAAGGATCCTAAGATTAGAGGCGGCAACTATGCTGTGCATGAAGCATTACTTGAGGCGTCAAAGATGATTATCGACGCAGTTGTGTTCTTGATTAAATCAGCAACCGAGTCGCAACGCGAGATCGTCAGCAAGTCCAAGGGTACACAAAGTAGAACCGAGTTCTACAAGAAGAACAATAGATGGACCGAGGGTTTGATCAGTGCATCCAAAGCCGTTGCAGGTGCCACCAATGTCTTGATTCAGACCGCCGACGGAGTGTTGAAAGAAAGCAACTCGCACGAGCAGTTAATTGTCGCTTCCAACGAAGTTGCTGCTTCCACTGCACAGTTGGTGGCTGCATCAAGGGTCAAGGCCACATTCACCTCGCACACACAAGACAATTTGGAAATCGCGCTGCACAAAGTCTCCAATGCATGCAAGTACTTGGTTGCACAAGTTCAAAAATTGTTGGACAATGAGCAGCCAGCCTGGAAGGACAAGAATGGTAATGATATCGACTTGAGTACCTTAACTCCATACGAGGGCAAGACTGTTGAGATGGAACAACAAGTTGAGATTTTGAAGTTGGAAAACAAGTTAAATGCTGCTAGAAAGAGATTGGGTGAAATCAGAAAGCATGGTTACAAGGACGACAACACCGACGACGAAGAAGAATAAGCTTTGGCAAATTAAAAAAAAAAACTAACTAGGATTTATATATGCTGCACAAGTAATAATATTTGCATGTTGCAAAATTAATTGTACATGGGATGAGGTCGGATCAAGAGTTCGGATAAATTTGGGTCAGGCTCGCAACTCTGGAATTCTCCTCTTTAGTAAATGATGCTGGGGCACCACACCATGCTCACACGTCAAGTTTCAGGCCCTACCCTTTGTTTGCAAAGTCCCATAAGTGTAGCGTGCTAAAAACCGTTGGGAGTCCCACAATTCACGCTTTTTTTGCTTCTAGATTCCTAACCCTACCGGCTAATATGGATGTACGGTGATGAGAGAGTGCGTTTCTGCAACTTGTAATGCACAGAGTTAAACTGCCCTTTGGTATGCACTTCAGCAAGCTGTTCCTCACTAACATAGCTTTCGGAAAGGATGCAGTGACGCTTTCTGTTTCGGTGCTTGAAATGTAAGGCAAAGGTAGACAACACAAGATACAAAAGAAAAGACTAAACCGTATGGACCCTCTATAGTCCATAAACCTTACAGTTCAGCTGAATAGTATGAGCCCGAGGTGATATTAGTGCATAAGCGTTAAGAAAATAGAGTACAACGTAAAAGAAAGGCGGACAAGAGAGGCTATTTCCAAACGCCCCCTTTTCAAAAACGTAAATGTATGTTAAAAGTAGAGTGATCCTTAATTCAATGCTATTTCTATCGTTGTAAAGAAAGCTACCGAGTGGATTGTTAGCACATTCTACATTCTCGCTTGACCTCTAAGTGCATGTCAATATTGGTTTTGTATTTTTTTATTCAATTTTTTTTTTTTGGGAGAGAGGGGGGTTGGAGTCACAGAAAAAAATTAGATAAGCGTGCACGCATTTATTCATGAATTGTCAATAAACTTGGACTTCAAGCACCACCACCACCAATGAGCTTTTTCGTTGTTCCGCTGGTGCTGTACCAGACACAGCAAAAGCTAGACAAGGCCAAGCGAGATAAGGCCCGTGAGGAGGGGATTATATTACCTCCGGAAGAAAAGAGCAAGAAGAAGAAGTTGATTAAGAGAACAAGGAAATCGAAAGACAGAACTCACCCTTCTTCGGACGTGGCCTCGATATCGTCAGCAACAACCAATGCTTCCGGAGCAACCTCAGTGTATAGCGGAAAGGCATATAATGAGCATAAGGGCAGCTTTCTGACCTCCGCGTCCAACGATGGAGACAACAATACAGACCTTGATGTGAGGTCCATAGCACAGTCGGAATCTCGGGCCTCCCACATTTCGAATTCGAAACTTCTGAGGTCTTCCACCTCAATCCTGGACGCTTTCATCAACAGGCACACAGAAACTCGGCCATTGTCGACGCACGACCAGACTGACAAAGTTCACCAAAACTCGATAACCCTGACCACCCTGCTGTTGAATTCCAAAAACAGAAGAAATTCTCTGGTAGCGTCTTCTGCTGGCAGCAACAACTATGGAGGTGGATCAAACAAACTGTTAAGATTTCTGAGGAAGCTTTCCACGACACTTTTAGGTCCCGATAGGTCTAACTTGGCCATGGAGCCAGCATCAACACCTCCGGCGCTGCCTGATTCATCTTCTCCACAGAAACTCTTCAAGCCAAGTTATACTTCGGATTCCCCAAAGGCGTTTTTAGAAAAGAACGTCAGTAAGACAGACAGTGAGCTCACAGTTTACGCCGAAGGCGCCAATGAAACTCCAAACATTCCTTCTTTTAAGGCTTTGATTGACCTTTCTATGCTCAACACCCCAGAATTAATGAAACATGTCCTCAGTGCTCCACATTATCAGGTTTTTAGGTATAACAACTTTCTTGACATTTTGAGTGAGCACCATCATAATGACCCAATTAGTTTTGCTCTGATACGACTTCACTCATTGCATAAAGTAATAGCACGTGTCGACGGATCGGGAGACCAATTAAATTCCCTGGACATATGGAAGCACCATGATGATAGATTTTATGAAACCGTTCTTCTGAGAGAAATATTCGAAATTCGTACTCTTTTGCGCAGACTTATCAAGGATGCCTCGATTGCAGCCGGCAAATCCACTGTTGTTCATTGTGAGGAATTGTTACAATTAAACTTTACCAACTACGTTCGTTACATTATTAATCTTCCTAATTTGAGCAGTGACCAGATAAGTGAGTTGGATGACACGAACAAGACTCACTACCACTTCAAAACCTTGTTTAACGGTGTTTCCGACTCATTGTTCCGAATCAAAAAGGACGAATTAGGGACTGGAACGGAGGATACTGAAGAAGACATCAATGCCCGTGAGAGCATGCTCATTCAGGCAATCACTAAAGTATCGTACGAATACATCATTTTAGAGAAGTATCATATGCATATTTTGAGCAAGTTGAACAGAAACTCACTCATTACAAACAGTGAAACAAGAAGATTGTTTGCGGTGTACAAGAATAACCTTAAGGCTGGAAGTCCAGAAACGCCAAAAGTTCTTTTCTACAATTCCTTTTTCAGTGCCCAGTACTCTTGGTACTTGGCTCTAATGGTACCCTTTATCAGATTGTTTGAGATGAACGTGTACTCTGAAAGGCCAGAAACACCTTGGAATGATCTGGGTCTGTATCTGGAGTTTGAGAAGCGGACGCGCAAGAGCTCTTTTGAAGAATCGGATCAAGAGTTGTACGAAAATTATTTTAAGAAGTTATACTTGGATGATTTTGATCAATATGAAGGCGCTTCTCCTGACAATTTGATTCGTCTCCACAAGCTTCTTGTCAACCAACTGAGCACTTACAAGCACATCAAAAGACATGAGATTGCAGATCCGCTGGCGATGTTTTCTCACAAGCCAATGAACTTTGAACACTACCACAAACCCTTGAGTAGCATTCCTCTGGCTCTGTTTGAGTTGATCCATTGCAGAGATCCGGTTTTGCAATTCACTTCTCAGAATATGAAGACAATTTTGAAAGAGTTTAAAAGAATTCTAAAGGTAGGGGGAACGCTTGAATTCCCAATAGTTCAGCTTGGCAATGATTCCATCAAGACGGCATTGAATCGTAACCTGAAGGGTATCAACCGTGGCTGGGGACTAATGGAGCGAGGACTTCTTGAACACTTTGATCTCATACCAAACTTGGTAGAAAAACTCTTAGGTGACATACAAGAAATATTTGGAGACGTAAAGTATCTGATTGTGTTGTTGGAACTGGGGAATGAAGTGAACAACTTTTGGCTCAGTCATGTTAGGTTGTTACTTTTCGAAATGATTGGACAATTGCCAAACTTCTGCCGTCAATCTTCGACAGCATCAAAGCTGGAGGTTTATTACTACATCCACATCAGGACTGAGAAGAAGAGCAATTGAAAGGATTGTCTGTCGTGCTGGCCAATGACATGAATAATCGATATAGATTCAATACATAGCATGCGACATTATTGTGTAAGACATTTGCTTATCTACTTAAGTAGACTGCGCGTCAAATTATGACTCAGTCTGACTTTTGCAATTTTCGCAAGTACACCGACCAGACTAACTCTACACTACAAGAAAGATGCAAACGGTGTATGTGATTGACGTCCAAAGCGGGAACCTTAAGTCACTCTCGAATGCCATTAAACGTATTGGGAGCTTTGACATTAAGTATATTTGCAATGCAGAGGAATTTTCAAAATATGACTCTGACATTGAAAAGTTGATCTTCCCAGGTGTTGGTAACTATGGTCATTTTGTCAGAGAAATCACCACACGGGGTCTTGTGGAACCAATAAAAGCATATATTAAAAGTGGAAGGGCGTTGATGGGGATCTGTGTTGGCTTGCAGGCATTCTTCAGAGAGTCGGAAGAGAGTCCCAACGTCAGAGGATTGAAGTATTTGGATTTCAAGCTTAGAAAATTCGATATTAATGATCCCAAGTTTGAAGGTAAACTCTTAAAGTCGGTTCCTGCAATTGGTTGGAATAATGTTGAACGTACCACTTTAGGAACGGGGAAGTCTTTGTATAACATTGACACCCAAGAGAAGTTTTACTTTGTTCATTCATATGCTGCAGTTTTGGAAAATGAGAAAGACAAGGAGTACATAGATAAGTTATCTTCGGAGGGATGGGACTTCGCTTTTGCAAAGTATGGCTCAGAAGTGTTCTTGGCCGCTATATCTTGGGGAAATGTCTTTGCAACGCAATTCCACCCAGAAAAGTCTGGGATGGCAGGTTTGGCAGTCATCAAGTCTTTCTTGGAAGGTAAAAAGGTTGGTGAGTGGACTCACGCAGGTGTCACTGAGTCTACACAGAGGACTTTGACCGGCCTTACTAGAAGAGTTATTGCATGTTTAGATGTCAGAAGCAATGACAATGGTGATTTGGTGGTTACCAAAGGGGATCAGTACAATGTTCGTGAATCTACTGAGGCTGGTAACCACGTTAGGAACTTGGGTAAGCCAGTTGACTTGGCGGTAAGATACTTTAAACAAGGTGCCGACGAGGTTACTTTCTTAAATATCACTTCTTTCAGAAACTCCCCATTGAAAGACTTGCCAATGTTGACGGTTCTCTCCAAGGCCAGTGAAAAGATTTTTGTTCCGTTGACCGTTGGGGGTGGAATTAAGGACATGGTTGACCCAGAAACTGGTAATACTGTTCCTGCTGTTCAGGTTGCGGATTTATATTTCAAGTCGGGTGCTGACAAGGTCAGTATTGGATCTGATGCAGTGACAATAGCAGAAAATTACTACGCAAGCGACAAGTCCAAGTCTGGACTCACTTCAATTGAAGCTATATCTGCTAGATTTGGCAATCAAGCTGTTGTGATCTCAGTGGATCCTAAAAGAAAGTACTTGCATGATCCTAAAGAAACGCAGATGGAAAGCATTGCAATTACCGATTCCAGACAGTACGGTCCAAATGGTGAAAGATACTGTTATTACCAGGTAACATCTCAAGGTGGCCGCAAAACTCACGAACTTGGAGCACTCGAACTATGCCTTGCATGCCAAGACTTAGGAGCTGGTGAAATTTTGCTTAACTCTATCGATCATGATGGATCAAACAGTGGATTCAACTTGCAATTGATTAATCAGATTAAGTCGAGAGTGTCCATACCTGTGATCGCAAGTTCCGGTGCGGGCAACCCACAACATTTCAAGGAGGTATTTGATTTGGAATGTAGTGTTGATGCTGCTTTAGGTGCTGGTTTGTTTCACAGGGAAGAGTACACGGTGAACCAAGTTAAGCTGTACTTAAGGGAGCAGAAAATGGATGTCAGATTAGAACTGACAGCCATGATTTAGATTTATGGAATTTGAATATGACATATGAAACCCAAATTAATTAGCAGTATTAATCATATACGAGCCCACTATTAGGGTTAATTTTACCGGAAACAGAGGTCTCCTTTTCAACGTAACCAGGACTATTGTCGCCTCTATTTTATGGTGTGCGTACTAACTGAGTTACGGCGCTAACTTACAATTTTCTTTTTTTGCCTTGGGCTAGGATAAATATCTATGTCCACTTTTCCGCTTTTAAGTTTAAAAGCCGTGATAGAGAAGATTAAAAGGTTCAATTATGAGTACTCCTGTTAAGGAGGAGACGATTCTGGGTGCTAGTGTACCTATTGTTTCCGATCTTCCTCACATGTTGAGTACATTGAGGACAAATGAGGCACCGACGCCACCTGAGCTGAAAGGTTCCAAGAAATCTGATCTGGGAGCTCCTGAAATCATTTCCAAGGTCAATTCGAAAGGAGTAGCAGAAAATGACTTTTCAGATTTTGAAATATCGCCCAAGCTTGACGGCAGTAGTAATCCGTTACATTTTAAGATCCCACAAGTCCTACTCCATGAAGGTTTATCTGTACTCAAAGTATCCAGCAAATCGAAAAAGAGGGTGTACTTTAAGATTGATCCGACCTCCTTCGATTTTTCCTATACGGTCCATACTACAGCAGTCCAGAGTACTCAGTCGACCTTGATATCGGGCTCATCGTCTAGTTCAAGCTCGGTTAGTCTCATTTCCTCGATTGTCACGACTAACTCATCTACTTCCTCATTCTTACGTCATCTTTCCACAAGCAGCTCTGGAGGTAAACAAAAAGTTGTTGTTTTTAGTCTTGACGATATCAAGTCAACATTCATTGGATCGAATAGTGCACCTTATCGAGAGGAGTTGCATATTCTGAAAGACTATGAAGCTCAATGGATAACGATCATTTACTTTAGCCACAAGAAAGAAAAGTACAAGAATTTGCATTTTATTACGGATAATGACCATGATCTTAGGAGGTTGTACCAAACTATCAAGAACTTAAGGATTTTGAGAGAGGAGTTAGGAAAGCAGTTCTTCATTGATTTCAGTAATCACTGCAGCCCACAGAAAGCTTTAGTGCTAGGAAAAGACTCATCAGGCAGGGAGGTAGATAAATCATTAACCTTCCAAGACATTTTAAAGTATTCAAAGAGATTAAACATAGGTGTTGGACAAGACTATTTAAAAAGCATATTTGATAGAATATCGAACGGCTCCTCGTTTTTGAATTATGACCAGTTCAAGATCTTCGTCGCTGAGTTGAAGGTTCGGAAAGATATTAACGGGATTTACAAGTTTATTACGAACGATGTTTTGACACTCCTGAAGTTTAGGGTCTTTTTAGTAAACGTGCAAGGGGAATCATATGACGAAGAATATTCGAAACGGCTATTCATTAAATTTGCTGGTGTAAAGAAGTACTTGACACCTGAGGATTTAAACAATTATTTGATGTCGAGGTACTGCCCCTATGTTAACTCGTCATACCCCAGTCACTACTTTGATTATCCCTTGTCAGATTACTTTATCTCCTCCAGCCACAACACTTACCTTGTTGGCCGTCAAGTCGCCGGCGACTCCTCGGTTGATGGGTACATACGTTCGCTTAAAAGAGGCTGCAAATGCGTTGAGGTGGATGTTTGGGATGGCTCTGACGAAAGTATAGAAAACGGCTCTGACGAGCCGATTGTAAGCCATGGAAGAACTTTCACAACAAGCATTTCCTTCTCGAACGTCATTAAGACTATAAAGAAGTATGGATTTGTTTCTTCTCCATATCCCGTCATTATTAGTTTGGAGACACATTGCTCTCTGTCGAACCAATTGAAGATGTCAAAGGTACTAATGGAAGTTTTGGGAGATGATTTGGTGTTGTTTCCCACTTCCAACTCGCTTTCTCTTCCTTCTCCAAATGAACTAAGATACAAGTTCTTGGTCAAGGTGAAAAAGTCCACATCTGGAGATGGAAAGGCCAGCAGCACCGCTAACAGTACCACTACAACTTCATTTAGTGAGGACAACGGCGGTAGTTCGAAACGATTTATTTCCATTAGAAGAAAGGGGAGAGTCAGAATTATTCCAGAATTGAGTGCACTTGGCGTATATCTTCAAGGGACGAAATTCCGTAATTTTTCATTACCTGAATCCAAGACATACAATCACATATTCTCGTTGAGTGAAAAGTCCTTCAATTCTATTTTGAAAGATGACGACAAGAAGGCAGCGATTGACAAGCACAATAGAAAATTCATGATGAGGGTTTATCCTTCAAAGATGCGCGTCAAGCTGTCAAACTTCATTCCCATCAAGTACTGGTTATTTGGAACACAGTTGGTAGCTACAAATTGGCAAACCTACGATTTGGGACAACAACTCAATGAAGCAATGTTCATTGATAAGAAGAGTGGATACGTTTTAAAACTGTTAGAGCAGCGTAAGCCAATCTTAAAGTCAAGTAAGACTGTATCAATCATGGAAAATGTCAAGAAAACGTCCTTTAAGCTCACATTTATAAGTGCACATCATTTGCCGAGCGGGAAGGACGATAAACCCTTAAACCCTTCAGCTTCTTTTGAGATTTTGGGTGCTTCAAGTATTGATTGGCTTAATCCAAAAATGGGCAGCTGCAAAACACTGGTAATTCCTGATAATGGCTTTAACCCAACCTGGAATGAGCGATTTGAAGGGGTTATCAGCTCGTCCAGTGACTTGGTTTTCATAAAGATCACAATACTGTCAATACGAGATGATGAATCAACATTAGTGGGTACTATTGTGTCGAGAATTCTGTACCTAAATCAAGGATATAGATACTTGCCGTTGAACGACACTTTGGGAGAGGAATTGATCTACCTGTCTCTTTTTGTCAAGGTAGATATTCATAGCGTAGACTAGTGTATACATGATAGATTAGTTCCCAATTTGGTGCGATGAGTTTGCACATTAAAAAAAAAAAGTTGAAAATTGAAGTAACTACGAATTCTTTGAATAGATCATTATGGGAAAGATTAGCGTGGCTGACAGCAAGAGTAAACCTAGACACAACCCTTTACTCAGTGATATCTCTTCGGCTGGTGGGAATTTGAGAGAGAAAACAAGATCTTTCAAGTCCTCCAAGGGAAAACAGCAAAAAGACGAAGGGTACCTTGATGCTGCAACTTCTGCAAAGATCTTGCAGTTGGCAAGAGAGCAACAAGACGAGTTAAGAGAAGAAGAAGAAGACACCACTAGTGGCGCCACATCATTTGCCCAAGCATTAAAGAGGCAAGCTGACGAAAGTGACGAGGAAGAAAGTGAAGGTGAATATTCTGAGTTTGAAGAAGAAGAGATATTTGAAGAAGAAGAAATCGAAGTTGATGGAGAAGATGCTGCCTTATTCAACAAGTATTTCCAGGCCAATGGTGGATCTGACGGTGGATCTTTCAACTTGGCCGACAAGATCATGGCAAAAATTCAAGAAAGACAAGAACAGCAAGTGGCTGACTCTCCATCTGAAAAACCCCAAGATGCAGTTTTACTTCCTCCTAAGGTTATTGCTGCCTATGAGAAGATTGGAAAGATTTTAACTACCTACACTCACGGTAAGTTACCAAAATTATTCAAAGTCTTACCCTCATTGAGAAATTGGGAAGACGTGCTTTACGTTACCAACCCACCAGAATGGACTCCTCATGCAGTATACGAAGCAACAAAGCTTTTTGTTTCTAATTTGCAAGCCCGTGAAGCTCAAAAGTTTGTGGAACAAGTCTTGTTGGAAAGATTTAGAACTTCCATTGAGGACTCTGAAGATCATTCCTTAAACTATCATTTGTACAGAGCTTTGAAGAAATCTTTGTACAAACCTGGTGCATTTTTTAAAGGTTTCTTGTTACCTTTAGTTGATGGTTATTGTTCCGTTAGGGAAGCTACTATTGCAGCTTCTGTTTTAGCTAAGGTTTCTGTTCCAGTTTTACATTCCTCAGTTGCCTTGACCCAATTGTTGCAAAGAGATTTTAACCCTGCCACTACAGTTTTCATTAGAGTGTTGATCGAAAAGAAATACGCCTTGCCATACCAAACTTTGGACGAGTTGGTCTTCTATTTCATGAGATTTAGAAACGCAGCACAGCAGCAACATTCAGAAATGATGGTCGATGACGAAGACAATCAAAAAGATATGCCGCAATTACCTGTTGTGTGGCATAAGGCATTCCTTGCATTCGCTCAGCGGTATAAGAACGAGATAACTGACGATCAAAGAGATTTCTTGTTGGAGACTGTCAGACAAAGATTCCATCACGCTATTGGACCTGAAATCAGAAGAGAATTGTTAGCAGGAAAACCGAGACTTACAGCCGGTGCTAAGGAAGCTACAATGGTAGATGCATTTTAAATTTATCCCTAAATATTGTATATTAGTAGAAAACACGTTTTTCTTCGTTTGTAGTGGTACTAGCAGCGCTCACATTCGTATGCATCTTGAATCCATGGCATTAAATCTATAAATCAAACCAAAATCTCGTCAGAAGTTCTCTTTTCAGCATCTTTGCACAATTTGTCAAAATCAGCGTAATATGATACATGACTTTGAACAACAGCAATAATAGTAAGGGCAGTTGTAGTTCCAATCCACAATCCTACCAAATCACCCGACCATCTAGAGTAAAATGTTAGCCAAATACTCAAAGGGATTCCAACAAGATAATAAGATACCAAGTTGACAATTCCTCCAATCTTGGTCTGGCCTTGACCTCTCAAGCAACCTGCGGAATTTGCATTCATTGAATCTGAAATTTGCATGAGGGCAACGAGCCACATGACATTGGTGATGGTTTCTATCACTTCCTCGTCATCAGTGAACAATTTGGCAATAGATCTCTTGAACGCAAAAAGAACAACAAAGTTCAACAATGAAACCAAAAAGCCGAATGCAAGGGCAGCGTTAGTAGCTTTCTTGGCTGACTTCCCTAATCCAGCACCCAAATAGTTTGCAATACGGGTACTCAGAGCAATCCCAATTGCAAATGGGATTTGGTACATCACACCAGCCATGGTTGTCCCAATGGATTGAGCAGCTAAGGGAATAGTCCCCAAATAAGAAGAAAGTAAAGTTAAAATTTCGAAGGCCAAAAATTCTGCCTCCACCATGATTAATGAGGGGATTGCCAAATTGGCAAGATTTCCCCACGCTTTGAAAGCTTCTCTGATGTTAATTCCACCCCAGCACCTGAGAGGGTCAATACCAGTTGGGGTGTTTTCAGGCTTGACAAAAAGAATAGTCGAACCAATCAAACCAATTGCCATAAGCCAGTAATTACATACGACCGCAATAGGTGCCCCGAGATACCCCATTCTGTTAACCAAAACATAGTTCATGATAAAATTACATGGGGCAGCAAACAATAAGACAAACGTAGAAACATGGAAGATTCCTTGTGACTGCAAGAATCTCTTACCACACTCAAAAACAATGTAGGCAGGGATACCTGCAGAAATAACACGAAGGTAGACGGCGGATAAACGAGCAGTTTCCTTGTCCGGTAAAATAAGAGTGATTAGTTCATACCCAAAGAAAGTCCAAATAAACAACATTGGAAGCATAACTGCACAAATCAATGCTATACACTTTTGGACATATGTCCCGACCATAGTGTACTTTTTAGCTCCAAACGCTTGAGGACACAAAGTATCCAAACAAGTGGCAATTCCTTGAATTGTTGCATACCCTGTAATGTTTGCAGTCATTGCACCCATGGAAACGGCGGCCAATTCAGTAGCTCCCAAATGACCGACTGTGAAAATGGAGACAGTTGAAAGAGAGTTTTGAAGCAAAAATGTCAAGGCCAATGGAATTGAAGACCTAAATAACGCTTTAAGTTCGATTGTCCAAGTAGTCTCATCTAACTTCTTGCTTATAACTGCCTCCTCAAAGGTGTTTCTAATGACCTCCTCGTCATCTTGTTGAATATTAATGTGGTGGTCCACCAAAAGTAACCGTTCTTCTTCCAAAGTTTCTTCCAACGATGAGAATCTGCGCAGTCTACGCTTCTTATCTGGAATCAATAAGTCACTCTCAGTGACTTCTTGTGGGATTGGAGCAGGAAGAACCTCGTCGCTTTCCTCCATTGCGTTTTCGTTGTGCTGGTTGTTATGAATGAAATCCGATGGGACGAATAAACCTCCCTTTCCAACAGACCCGTAAACAAGAGAGGCTCTTCTCTCTGCATTAGAATGAACAAATTGATGTGATCTGTCCTTGTGTGATGACATCTTCTGTTCTTTTCACGACAAGCGTACCAATAGTAAAGAGTGAATACAGTCGAAAGGGTCAAGTAATTGCTTTTTTTAAAATATTCAGGCATCGCGAACTCCACCTCTTTGAAACACAAGTACGAAAAATACACAAGATATTCTAAAGCTACTCATTATTTCTATACATAATATACAAGGACCGCTCTAAAGCATCTTTTCAAGTGTTGTGTGTCTTTATAGACGTTTAAGTTTGAAAGGTTTTATCTGTTTGTAGATCTTCTTCTGCAAGTGCCTTTTTTGAACCACCAGTATATTTCTGTGGGTACGTCTAGTGTCTATTGTTCACTAATGTTGGACAAAAGTTGAGCTAAACATCTCTTGGTGGGGGCATCGTCTTGCAAAATAATCAGGAAGGTTCCATCTCTCAATGGCTCTGGTAAAATGTTTGCTAAAGCCTTACGTGCTTCCAAGTTATCGGACAAACGCATGTAGCATCTAACAACATGCTTCAACAATCTACCCGAGCTGCTAGAAGTGGGAACATTTGAGCTGCCACTACCGTTTCCATTTCCGGCACCGTTAGCACCTGCTTGGATGTTTGCGGTGTTGGAATTTGCGCCAGAACCAGCGATGTTATTCTGGCCAGCAGAGTTTGCACCGTGAGTGCTGTTGCTTAACTGGTCTATCATTTTAGCTAAAACTGATGCAACTGTGTGGAATCTCTCGTAAGTAGTACAGATATAAGACAACCCTTGGTCATCCAACAAAATCTTTTGCAAGATGAAAATAGCGACGGTCTTCGATAATTCAGACAGTATTTCCATGATGTTAAGACACAACGGAACGATCTCAGTCGTAAGCAAAAAGTTTATTACCTCTGGCGTATCATTCTTGACTAATGCACCGATGACACCCAAGCTTGTCAATCTCAAATATTCAAACGATCTTTGTCTTGCGTTGGTTGACAAGAAAGGATATAAATAAAGTGGAAGATTAGCGGTCAAGAAAAGACCCCTTGTGTGCACGTTGGAAGCAACGCATTGCAATAAAGCTAATGCATTGCAGACTCTATTGGAAATAGATGCAGTTAAGACTGGTGGGTTTAGATAAGGGTATACGCTTATAATTTCTTCAAGCAAGACTGTCATCACACCAAACGAGTTCCACAAGACAAGTGCTAGGTCGTCATATTGTTCACGCTTCTTTCCTAATTCTAAAAGAGCACGTTCTCTATTAGATCCGGTAACTAGTTCGGTAATCCATTGGTAAATCTGGTCGTCGCTGAGGGCCTTGTTCGAGTTTGCTCCTTCCTCCAGCGGTTTTCCTCCATTTGAATTTGTTGAGGACAGCGCCTGGTTCATCATGGATGCAGGATGAATAGTGCCTCTCAAAGCTTGCTTGTCAGAGTGTTGAGAAGCAATTGCGGCACTGTACATGCTTGATGTCGAGTATAGAAAAAGGGAAAATTAGTGTGTGTGGGTTGGATCAACAAAAAAATTGAACTGGTTGCCAAACGACAAAAAAGATGCACGACTTTTGGAACACCAAAAAAACGACCTCGGTGAGGATCGAACTCACGATCTCAAGATTAACAGTCTTACGCCTTAACCAGCTTGGCCACGAAGTCATTTTGATGTTTGTCCAGTTTGGTAAATTTTCTATTAGTTTTTTTGTTCTATCTTGCCCTTAGTACCTCTTTGTTAGCTTATTTGACGGCCATCGCTATCTCTCGACATAACTATTAGCTGATATTATTGACTGTACACTTTTGAAAGAAACCTATATCTTCTTGGCTGAAATTACGAATGTTTGTCACTTTTCTAAAAATTGTTGCCAGTTTGCACTCAATTTCATTAACTTCAATGGAAATCAAATTCAAGTAAACAATATTGGGTTGTACCGACACCTGTTCTGGGTATTTAGTAAACTCCTTCCATACTTACCTTCTAGCGCCGGCACTTTTAGACAAAATTGCGCGTAGATTACTCAAACACCAAGAACACTATTAAGGTCAGTAAATTTTACAAAAGCTATTTCCAAAATATATTCTTAAACGTATAACTTTTAACGAGAATTCCAAAATCAACATCTAATCTTCATCAATGTCTTCATATTTCTCTAATCTCTCTTCCGCTTTTTCTTCATCTTCTATCTTCACACCTCCACTGACAGTGAACTGACCGCCAGCACCAATTAGCTCAATATTATAATTTTTAGTTGCAGTGTTCACTATACGAGTTGGCTTTTCGACATCATTATCAACAGGTCCCAAGCCTACGGCGTAGGTATCAGCAAAACCCCATGAGTACACAAATCCATCGTCTGTTACTGCAAAGGAATGATGGGAACCGGCACCAATGGTTTTAATTTTGACAGAGTTGTCCTCCTTTGCTCCAAACTGAAGTCTAGTAGGAATAGGAACAGACCTAGGATTTCCATTGTCATCTCTGAAAGTGCTTTTCGGCAATTTCTCAATAGGAATTCCAACTTCCTTCATGTCATAGCGGCCCCAGGCAAGAACTTCACCTTCCTTGGTCAAGGCCAAAGTATGATGCTCACCTGCTGCGATCTGAGTGATTCCCTTACCAGACAACAGAGGAATAATGGTGGGTTTACTTATGGTAGACCCATCTTCTAGTTCACCACTATCACTCAATGCACATTGTCCAAACTGGTTCAACCCCCAAGCATAGACTTGATCGTTGTGATCAATTGCAAAGCAGTGGAATTCACCGCTGGAAATGTACTTGATGTCATAAAGTCCAAATTGCTCAGGTTGCAATGAACGGTAACGGTGTCTTTCTAACACACGTCTTCCCAATTGATACTGTTGACCATTTCCCCAGGCATAGACCACCCCCTTAGTGTCTAAAGCTAATAAATGATCTTTTCCACTTGCTAATTGCACAATGTTTTTGAATTCGTGGATTTTTAAAGGAGTCTTTTGAATCGAGATTTCAGATCTCAAGAAACCCAATAAACCTTCGTTACATCTAAAGCAGCCCCATGCATAGACTTCACCGTCTTCAAATAACACTGCACTAAGGTTGTCTGTTGCTGCCAATTGAACGATTTTTTTGTTTTCAGGTAAATTTTCAACCAAAGCAGGTGTCGACTCAGCTGCGTTCAAGTCTCCATCTTCGTCATCTGAATCAGCATCCATATCCTTTAAAATCTCTCCAGCCTGAGATGTATCTCTACCTAAGACTCCACTATCGTTTCCTCCCCAAGACCAAAGCTTGTTTTGAGAGTCTAATGCGATGGTGTGCATGCCTCCCACTGCAAAGTCAACAATTTTCACACCATCTCCTAACTTTTCAGGAGTGAGGAAAGGGTTCAATCTTGGTCTCTTAACTTCCTTGGTATTAGCTGCTGGACCCAAACCTAATTCACACATCGAACCAGTACCCCAAACAAAAATGTCAAGAGGTTCTGCTCTTGCTTTGGGATGTTTGTTGATGTCAGGCAACTTTGAGTACGAGTGAAGCACAATCGACGAAGTCGTACCTAAGTTGGCTGATCTGATACGCTTTCCTTTGGTGGAGCCATTCGAGGGCTCCTGTGGGTCGTTTCTTCTCTTTCTTTGCAAAGCAACCATTCTCACACTTGTTTACTTTGAAACCGCTTAACTCAGATGTGCGAAATTTTATGATGCTTACCAATTATTTCACACCACAAAATTAATTTTCCTCGCAGCTCTTACAGTTTACATGAAATAATAGTGTATGTAAGCATGTATTAAACTTACATAAGTGAATGGGTATCTAATTGTTTGTAGCAGACTTTTGTTACTAATTCAAGCCATTGTTTCCTGGAAGCGCGTAGCCTTGGCCTCTTCTATAGCTCCATTTGTTTTTGGATTCCACAAGAAATCTGGCTGAGAGCTGGATCAAATAGCCCATTGATCCAATTGCTCTGATCAAAGACAAGATGGCAACCATCCACAATATGAAGGCTAAGTACAAGTTTCTCAGAGTATCGCCAGGCTTGTAGACTTGCATCATTGTCATGATAAAAATTAAATTGGAAAGCATCCAGAGCAAGACAACTCTCGTACGGACATCCTTTGCATAATCTTCGCCTTCCAAAGGAGCGGCCTTTGCAGATTCTTGTTGAACCTTTTGATTGGATCTTTTAGCTCTAATATTGTATAAAGTTTCGAGATAAACTTCGTCAACATTCACATCGACCACAACGGCTTCAAACTCACCCTTGTCATTTTTTTCAATAATATACTGATTAGATCTGTCTTCAGTCGGGTTATTGTCACCTTTTGTACCCCAGGAGACATCATGAGTATTGCAAAATGCAAAGATTTGCAAAGTACAAGTATAGGACGGAATCATCAAAAAGTATTGAAGCGAACAGGAAAGCATATGCCATGGATCAAGGTAAAGGATGGACATCAAAGTGTACAAACCATAGGTAGACAACAAGGAAATGACGATACTAACAAAAACGTAGGAGTTGGAACCACCTGTACCGAAACTCTTGATGGTGTTTATCACAAAGTAAATTCCAACTATGAAGGCGTATAAAGCACACACTGTCAAAAGGATCATCAACGTCTTAAAAATATTCTTGGATGCTTGTGGCCTATTACCAATGGAGACAATAAACAACGAAGTCAATACTGAAATGCACAAGTAGTTGAAAATTGTAAAAATCCAGAAGCCACCGTTATGGCCAAGGTGCTTGTTTTCAATTAAAGATCCAGTCAAGAAGTAGAAAGTCAAGTAATAGTTACTCAATGAGAAGAATGAGAAGGCAATACTGAAAAACTGATAAAAGAATTCCACACATAACCAGAACTTTCTCGTCCAACTGTGATGAGTTGACCAAATACGGTGGTGGTGTCTCAACGAATACAATGCCGCAAAGAATGCACCATTTATCCAACGTCTTCTTTGAGATATAAATTCAGCAATTGTCTCCGGAACATCAGTCTCACCAGTTGCCAGCTTCACAAATTTTAAGACCCAATTATCATTTCTCTTGGATATCAATTCCCAACACAAAATACGATCTTCGGCCAAGTACATATTGGCTTCAAAGAAATTGTTTTTGTTGTTTCCACCGTTGTGCTTTGTACTCAATAAATCTTCACCTTTAAAGTACGCTGCAAGAGGTCCTGTCCCATCTTCGTGATTCTTCAATGCAATCCAACGATAAGCAGACAATGCACCTGGCAAAACAGAAATATATCCAAAAAGAGATTCCAACGGCTTGTCTAAGATGTTGGACATCTTGTATTCAAAATTCTGCGATGCAACCAACGGATTGAGCAAATTACGCCAACCCTTGCCCTTGATGGCCTTAATTTCACCCGCAGCACCTGCCACATTGGAGTCTCTGTCAAATGCCTTCCACAAGTTATAAACTGCGTGGTTATCAGGTTTTGTACCGACGTCCAACAAAACAATAACGTTTGGATCTAAGATTGGGCAGAATGCATTAAAAAGCCATCTGTGGGAGTTGATTTTCTTTTGGTTACTTTCTTTTAAACAAAATAAAACTTGCACTGGAGTCAAATTCTTTTCATCACCTTTAAATTTCAAGTTCTCATCAATTGAAATTTGAGTTGTGTATTCGAACAAGTGGGCGTTCACCTTACGGTTGTTAACAAATGGTCTTGCCAAGTTTTCTTGATAGCAACCAGTTGCAGTGAGAAGATGCAAGACTGATTCATTGACTTTATTTCTTCCGTCAGCAACGATTATCACTTGAACTTTTTTCCATGCATCTTTTCCCCAAGTCGAGGATTTATGTCTGGAACATAAATGCGCAACATTCTTCATAACTCCATGCATAGTTCTTGCAAATGCATGCTCATCTTCGTTGTACATTGTAATGCAAATAACCACCTCCGTTTCTCTTGAATACTTTTGAGCTCTTAAAGTAAAACCGTCTTCGATGAAATGGTCAGGTTCGGAAGTACAAGCTGTGTAGGTCATGTTGGTAAACTCGCCAAATGGTGAATCAGTTCTAGTCAAAACCTTTTTCAATTCATCTGGAATTGGGTTCTCCAAGACTAAGTTACCTGTTTTTCCCCCGACTAACCTAACCTTTCTCTTGAAAACGGTTTTTTCTCTGTTGGGAATATAACCATTATTGATATTATTCATAATGTTTCCATCAATGGATTGGCCAAAGTAATCTGCAGACTCATCAGTTCCTTGGCCTGTATTATCGGAAATATATGAAGACCCTGTATAAGCTGTGGAATCTGAATACATAGATTGTTGTTCAAAATCATGAGCTTTTTGGTAAGTAGCGTATCCATATTTGTCACCGTCCTTTTCCGAGATAGTTTCCTCATCATCACGATCCACATGCTTATCATCTTGCGTATTTGCCACGGCAAACGTTTCAGGAGAGAATATTGGTTGAGGTGGAGCCAAAAAGCGCTCGGATCTCACTGAGCTACCTCCAAACTGAGAGCGTCTGGGAGAACCGTTCAAGCTTGATCTCAAATCGAAGTGACCAGTGTCTTCTTCTTCTAGCTCAGCACTATCTTCAATGGTAAGCCCTGTGGTTCGCATTCTCTTTGGCGACTCTTTGGAAGTAAATTGTGCTCTAGGTGTAGTATCAGCATGGTTGTTGAACTTCAAGTTTGGAGTATTGTTCATAGCATTCCTTCCTAAGGCAGTATTGACTCTGGCTGTGCTTCTTGCAAAAATATTTGGTGACTGTCTTTGAGGAGAGGTCGACAGGGGAAAGGCTAGAAACCCATTGTCTTCGTCTGCATCTTCCTCTTGAAAGTACTGATGTCTTCTTGGAGATGTACGATCACTTGTGAAGGCTGCGTTAGGGAGCATTGGATGGTTCTCCCTGTACGGAGAGTGTTCGTCATCATCAAATGGGTTGTTCATTTAAAAATAGTAATAAATCTTATTGATATTAGACTAATAAATAAATGGATATATATAGAGTAGACAAAGTTTCATCGTCATTGTATCACTGTTGTGAATATGTTACTCTTTTCCTATGTTTGTTTTGTTTTCCTTTTGTGGTATGTATTTACATTTTAACCAAAAAGGAAATTGATCTCGCAGCTCATCTCAGTATGTTCAGCAATTGCGTTACGTAGCGACTTAGGAAATCGATCTGATGTAGCCTTTGCTACGAGGACAAAAAATTGATACACATGGATATTCACATAGCTGTTTCCCCAATGTTTGTAGAGAAAATTGGCTGAAGCTTTAGGGAATATGTTTGGGGGTGGTTCATGTCCTGCACAAACGACGCTCCCATTTATCTAAGGGTCTAAGTTCTTCCCCATATTTGCAAGGTAGTCATCAACACAACGCTTTAAGTTTAAATTTGGATAGCATTGTGATTGTGTAAGTTTTTGTCTGGTTAATGGATCATACTCATGTTTTTCTAAGTGTTCGTACAACCATGATCTCTCATACGAGATACCTGAGGGTGTAATCACTGGGTCATGAAACAACTCAAAGGAGATCGGGTCACACAAATGTTCTGGGGCCTCAACTTCTTTGTCCAACCTAGAAATGTTAATACTGTTGGAAAATATCTTGATCAAGTTTTGTACATCCTTATTATACCTCTCACTTCTTTCTATAATGTTATGTCTGTGTCTATAAGTCCCCAGCTTTTTTGACCCGTTTATCATTTCAAGATCCTGATGGTATTCTTTCTCCAACACAGATATCGTGGTTTTGAACAAAGGCTGAATGTCCAGAGCGTACTCAATAAACTCTTTATTGCTGATTTGCTTTCTCACTTCAATCAATTTTTGGCATATCTCTTGAGGTAGCGTATATTTCTTGCTCTTTTTCAGATGCACCATAGACTTTTGGTACACAACTAAAAGCTCCTTTAATCCCTTTTGCAACAGTTCTTCATATTCAATGGTATATAGACTCTTATAATACATTGCATCGTAGTTATTACTATCAATTTCTAACGAGGAATTACAGTCTGACATGATTTTCGACCAATTCTGAGCAGGGTTGTTGGCCTCGCTTAAGTGCAAGTAATAAGCTTTAGCACGCATTGAATAGTTCAATGACTCCTTTTGACCGCCATTTTCAATAGCTAATTTGAAGCAGTTAATAGCCTTTGAAAAGTCACGTTCATTTAGTGCTTCTAATCCTCGTAGGGTTCTTTCTTTGTGGTTCATAGCTTTGCACTTGCAAGAACCAGTTGGAAAGCAAAAAATACAAAATCATGGACACGTGACATCTGCTAAAAAGGTGTCTTCTCAACAGCGCCTTCTTCACTATTACAGAACTCCATTAGCTAAAGGACCAGATTTGTAGCTCTAGAGCTACTTGGCTGTAACTGGAATACTTATGTTGCTTATGTTACATTGTCGGCTGGCATGATACTCAAAAAAGATCACTTTATCGGGTGATATAACTTTGTTTTTGGATAATACCCTTGTAGCGGAGATGTTACGAGTGGATCAAAAACAAAACTGCAACAAAACCCCTGCAAACACTCCTAAGGTGAATTTGAAACCTCTATAGCTATAATGTAGTATACTACTCTAGCATACTTCAAGTTCCAAATATATGTCCTGCATATAAAATGTACATAGCCAGACTTTATTAATCTGGAACACGAATCAAATGTACTAAACAGAGGGAACGAATATTCAAAACATAAGCGGATCACAATTCGAACTCCAATTCAAGTCGAGAAGTGATGAGCCTAAATGACGATGCCTTTTATGCACACTCGAATAATTCAACGAACTCCTCGTTTCACCCCCCACCCGCTAGCATTGCGTCCCAAGTTTCAAGCGTTGGATTCAATAAGTTGAAGAAAACTGCAACAAATTCGTCACAGTCTTCGAGTTCAAGTACAGCTTCTACAATCAAAGCAAATCCTTTATCTAGACTATTTACGAAAAACAGATCTTCTAGCACTGTGAATTACCAACCTCCATCCATCCACAATGAAAGCATGTCAAATAATAGCGAAGAAGAGTTGTCCCAATCGCACACTGATGCATCTTCCATAAATTCAAATGGCATTTCAGCTGATCCAGCATATGTTGGTAGCAAGTTCAGGCTTCCGAAGAAGAGCAGATTGAAATTGAAGAAAGTACCCTCCATGCTGCAGACAAATAGCCAATCCTCTCCAAATACAATTAAACCCCAGTTAACAATTCAAACTGGAGGTCACCACGGATTGAAGGTATCAAAAAAAATTCTCAGCTCGAGTCTGAAGAATGAGGAAATCACTGGTTCCCTTGGAAGACGAAGCTCAATTAGTTCACCGGTTTCCACATTTCATAACTTCTTCCACAGGTCGCATAATAGTGCTCAAAGCACTTCTCCTCATGAAAGTTTACAATCAAAAGAAGACCAGCAAAAGTTGAGCGGCATTCCTGGAAGAACTTCCATTTCGCTCTCATCCAACAACTCGAATTCCTACATTTCTGATATAAACTATGCCTTAGCTTATAACTTCACGAACCCTGATTACTCAGTTGATCATAATGACACAGGTACAGACAATCACAATAGCCATAGTTCGTCCACTTCTTCAATCTTGGAAATTCATAAGAAGTTGATGGTTCCAACCGATCAATACTTGCTGTATAAATTACTGCATAAGAATCATCAAAGTGAAGGTGTTGGGCTAGGGATCTCGGAATCTGAGCGTGAGGGGAGTGTGTCAGGTCACAGCAACCTGTATTCAAATCAAACATCTACATTGGTTGGAAGTGGCGATAGGTTGACTAGATATGAGGCTGAGTATGCTGCAAAATTTTATGATAGTTTGTTAAGTATGACAAGGCCCCTTTTCGTCCCTTCCTCGCACAAAACATTAAGCAGTGGCTTTCAACATCCTTGCTTGAGCTTTTCGGTTGAAGACTTCGCTAACTTCGTGAAAGATAACTATATTAACGATTTCTTGATTGCCCGTTCAAGAATTTTAGAAGGAAGTTCGAACAGATTCGCCAACTTATCAAGTACTTCTATCGCCTCCATTGGAAGCTCGCAGAATGCAGCTACTGATTTGTCGTCCCTTCAATCTTCTCAAAAGTTATCGAAGTCAAGGTCTAAATCGACCAAGTTTCAAATAGTGAATTCTAACAACTCAATCGATACTCAAGTGGCACAAACTGGTTTGGCCCTTGAAAAGCGAGCAGTGCTTAAGGATAATGTTGATGATTACAGTATTCGGGAAATTATGCTGGGCTTATTCAATTTTTTTACCAAATGTATGGCAATTCTACTGAAAGACTTGTTGTCAGAAAACGGAAAAATTATTGCACAAGGAATTGCAAATGCATCGGAGTTTAAACTCATAAGTAATTTGGGAATTATCAAGTGTTGGGTAGCAATCTCCACTATTTGGACCTATTTTAATAGAAAAATCAGGTACTTTATGCTTTGCACTTTTCAGCCATTGCTGAATTACCTAAAAGAGATTTCCATTAACAAAGACTATGATCTTGCAAATTCAATTGAGGTTGATATTGAAGATACTTTAATGTTGGCCTTGAGAGATACAATTATAGTGCCAATTCTTATTCAACGAAAACAGTCGCAAAACGAATATATCTACAGCAGACCCGCCTCAACCAATATTCAGGCACTGACGACTACAGTTGTTGACCCAACTCTGTACGCTACTTTTCCATCATCAAGTGACCAGGCAGTGACAAACGGGCCGGAGAAATATTACGAGAGCATCATTTCACAGGAGGAAAAGTTCTTGAAACAAAATAAGAAGCTACTCGAGGGCCTTATCAATTGCTTCGGAGTGACACTGACAAACATTCAAAGCGATTCAGTTAAAGTGGACAGTGATCAGCATTATAAAAACGAAGTGTTTACATCTACATTTAGATGGCTATGCTCTTTAAAATAAGTCTTTAGGAATATATTTTTGTAGTAATTTGGCCAAATTGTTAAGTAAAGAAAAATAATGAAAAGGCAGTAACTAGCCGATCAAAGTTTGGATGCATTTCTCAAATCATTGACTATCTCCAACGAGATTAGTCTAGCAATAGCCATTGTCGATATCATTGGATTTGCACCCAGCGCTGTGGGCATCGCACTTGCATCAGCTACGTAGATGTTTTTGCACTCAAAAAGTCTGCCCTTCAAATCAGCCGCACCATATTTCGGACCCTTGCCTGAAATTCTGCAAGAGCTCATTTGGTGGGCTGAGCCATAGCTGGGTCCGTATGTGTCTAAAGGAATATTAGCCACTTCTTTTCTCCATTTCACGTAATCTGAATCTTTGATTGTACGCTCTTCCTTCGGCTTGGTGGATGTGAAGTTGGGAGACCAAGGTTGCGGAGTGATAATTTCCTTTGCTCCTTCAACGTAAAGCATATCGGAGGCAACCAAGAGCGCTTGTAACAATGCGTTCCTATCAAACTTATTAACGCTGTAGTTAATTACCATGGAATCAGGCTTTTTCTTATCAAAATAAACCTCTCCACTTCCAGTGTCTCTGTCTATCAAAAGAACGATAGACAAATGCTTATACTTCATTAAATCCTGCCGTGTGCGGTCACTTCCATACCAAGGTAAAAAAGCAGTAGCTAAGTACGGGGTGTGTAACAAAGCCTCAATTTTTGCTCCATGTGCTTTTCCATCTAAGTCATCTACCTGCGTGCAAACAGATGTCATAATTGAGCTGTTGTGAGGTTCAAAAGTATTGTCTTTTCCGAAGTCACCTACTACGCCTGTAACTGGATGCAATTTCAAGTTAGCTCCAATATTCTTGTTCCTGAAACCGGATTTCTGCAAAACCAAAGGAGTGTTCAATGCCCCACTAGCCATAACGTACTTCTTTGCTCCAATTATCTTGAAAAGACTATTAGTACTGGTGTCGCGACAGAGAACTCCGATTGCCTTACCTCTTTCATGAAGCACCTTTTCGACTTGTACTCCATCCATGAATTCAGATCCTTTTGAAGCTGCCTCCCTGAACCAACAAGCAACTGCTCCTTGCTTAACGCCAAACTTACAACCCCAATGACATAAACCACAGCTGTGATTTGGATGTCCGCCTGTATTTTGAGCAACCTCTTTAACGTTGTAACCTAGTTTCTTGCCACCATTCATGATAACCTGATTGGTAAAAGAATGGTCTATGTTCTCAGTGGATGCCCCCATCTGCTTCCAAACATAATCAGTACAAGAGTCAAAAACATCAGTTGCGGCCCATTCTATCCCATGCTCGTCGTACCATTCCTTTCGAACTTTGAAGGGCGTCTTAAGGCAGGCCGACCAGTTAACCGTCGAGCCTCCACCGAAGGTTGACCCTGCTAAAATAAAGATATCTTGAGAAGAAGTCGTCACAGAACCATTGTTCTCATACATAGCACAACCGGTTATGTCGTCAACTTCACGAAGATCTTGGGGGGTAAAATACTTGCCCTTTTCCAAGATGAGACTCTTAAAACCTTCTTTAGCCAAAGTATGGGCCACTACTCCTGCACCAGAGCCAGAACCAATTATTATCACATCCATGATTCCACTTACATTCAAAACTTCGCCATTTGCAGGCTTTTCCTTCATGGTATAAGTGAAATCGTCAATTACTTGATCTTCGTACAACTGCTCCCTCAACTCTTTTCCTGGGAAGCCAACAAGTTCCTTATGTAACTCAGATGCAAATTTGACATAAGTATTAACTGCAAGCGAGGCTATCATCTTAAACAATCTTCGCTTTGCAGCCAAAGGAGAATCTCTCCAAGATTCAAGTAGTTTCTCACGTTCTTGGATTGTCATATTTTCAATCAATGTAAAACTTCCTGTGATTGATACGGACAACAATTTGCTTTGTAAAACGCTAGTAAGTAGAGCAAATACAGTAGTTGCTTCTGTATTTTGGCCATCAAAGACTTCTTTCAAATAGTCTTCAACACCTGGGATTTCCGATACGGTGGTCCTTGAGTTAACATATTCTCTTAATTTCTCTTCAGAAACTTGTTGGTTAATGTGGGGGCGAATAACCTGAGGGTCTACTTTGTGTAGTGCAGCATCAAGAAGTAAGAGGAACGTCCTGATATTGGATTCATCAACAGTTGTATAGCCCATCCTGTGATTGATAATAAGAATTTGGGTTTATTCTTTAAGTTTTATAGGAACTCCTTTGCAAAATCATATGACAATGCGTTGGGTTGGGGCAAAATCGCTTATGATTTTTCCCCACGAAGCGGAAGCACGCCAATAGACATACGTAATAATCGTGCGCTATTTGGGTTTTAGAATAGTTTCGCACATGTGAAATGCAATTACAAAGCTAACATACCACCCCTTTAGAATAGATCAGCTAATATTTAGTCAAGTCGTATGACAACTAAACTCAAAAAAAAGGTCGTACCCGGATTCGAACCGGGGTTGTTCGGATCAAAACCGAAAGTGATAACCACTACACTATACAACCAATACATTGTAGTGAAAGAAGCTTAAAAGTTTCAAAGCCTTGTAACAGTTATTGTTAGCAAGAAACAAAAGTTACTCCGACATGTTTATCTTACCATTACCGCCTATCGACTCCATTTCTTAATATTCTCTCACTTACATGACTCACACATTGAGTTTACTTTAAAAGCGTAGAAACAGGTACTAGAAATAAAAAAACCGTAAAAAATGGTGTAAAACACACAAATCTGTGGGTGTCCGTTACAGTTATGGATAGAAGATAGCAGCAAGTTACCCAAACTTTGTGACAGGAAACAAATTCTAGAGATGCGAGTCGCATTCATTTTAAGAATTTGCACTATTATGGCCGGCTCCCGATTCTTTCAGGGGCCATGTCAACTATTTCAATTGTATTCGGTAACTTTTCATTTGCAGTTACAGTTTCTATGAACGCTTTCGTAAGATATTCCTGAAAAATTAATTTCTATATGCCTTGACACATAACCTACAATAACTTGTTTGACATGCACCACTTAGAATCATTTTGAGATTGTTCTCAGCTAGTTGGTTTGACTTTAAACTGGTTGCGTCAAGATTTGCCGTCTTTGAGAGGACACTCTGACTCTTTTGCCAGAATAATCTGCTTATATTTGCTGAAATTATTGAAGGAACTCACTACAAAGGCTAAATTTGATTTAGATAGCCATTAAAATGCAAATAATATATCAATTGATTGCAGTTACAATCAGATTATACACGACTTCCTCAATGTATTTCACATTTTAATTTATATTTGCGTTTGCAAAATAAACTTATAAACAGTATACTAATTATATCTATTATCATATCAACAAAATTATTTAAATTAATCAAATGAAGCTTAGCTTTTAAAATAGAAATATTGGATGTTGAGTTATTTGCAAAGGACAACCTTGAGCTTAACTTTGAAATGAAATAAATAATAAGGGATTCACGCAACATAAAATATTTTTTTCTATTTCAGCTTAGTGACCATTTTATAAATATATTGTGAGGTTGTAGTTATTATTTGAAGAAAATTAAAAAGTGAACTGAAAAGGTTAGATTGTTCAAGTATTATAATTATAATATATATTTAAAATTCCAATAGTAAACCCGCAAGCACTTTTAATTTTGAATATATGAAAATATATTTAATAATATAATTTATCGTTAAAATTGTTCAAAGTGTATGATAAAGTAAAACTAATGAGCAAAATAATTTTCATGTAGATAAATGAATTAAATATATGATACTTTATACGTTACGTAATAGTATAACTAGTTTTAGTGTATGCTAAGTCACGGTAGCACGTACAAATCCTCAATCTCGTCATTTTCGGTGATGGAGTACTCCAAGGTTTGGTTGGCAGAGGTGCCGGTGATGGCCTGTCTGTACAATGGGACCCCCAAGCACTCGGAGTAGTTGGTGATGATATCATGCCCCACAGTCTGGAACATGAACGAGTCAATCTCGTCTTTTCCACCCACAGGATGCAAATTCCCAAGCGCAATCAACTCATGGTCCTGCTTGATGCTATGGTAGATGTTGTAGAATGAATCCTTGCCACCAGAGATCAAGGCAACGAACTTCATCGCTATACTGCTCTGATACCGAAATGGGTAAAGGAAAAAAAGTCACGCTTTATATAGTTATCTCTGGCTACAGTTAAATGTTGAAAGGTGCCTGTACGCTTTATGCATAAAAGTAACTTAAACCAACAGTTTAAAGTGTGGAAACCATAGGTAGCTGGCTCATTTGTGCACTAGTCAGAGGTATGGTTTTGGTATTCGATTCTAAGATGTCTAGCGATTGTTTTTGTAATGGGATTTTCCAATAATAACTCCTACATCTTTGTCGCTATTGCGGTTGTAAAGCTGTGGAATTGCTATCGTACAGTAATTTTATACAGAAAAAGATTTAGATATGTGGGGTTTGTAAACTGTTCTTCTAATAGTTATCCAATGCTGTAGATTTATAGCCAGTTGCGTTACCAGGTTGGTGCAATTATCTCGATTCAAACATACCAAAACGTCTTGTGGATCCCACGGGATGGGTTTGTATATGGGGACATCCAAAATTAACCAAACAGAATTACATTTAGTTTGCATTTTAACTTATTATTCCTATGTACAAGCTATCAGGATCTTATTAGAGGTGGTGGTTTTTAAACCAAAATAGTAGAGCAAACCATCCCATTGGCCCTTCTTATGGAACATAGCAAAATTACCTACATTCAGTTTGCATTTTAACTTATTATTCCTATGTACAAGCTATCAGGATTTTAATGTCTCATTAGAGGTGGCGGTTTTTAGACCAAAATAGTAGAGCAAACCATCCCATTGGCCCTTCTTATGTAACATTGCCAAAATCAATGTTGCAGGTAGTTGCCAAACTGAGCACCAAAAGAGCTTTTTAGCATACACACCGGCATTTGCTAAACCTTCGGCTGTCGGTTTCAGTCCTTTGCCATAGTTTATTTGTTGCTGCTTCCAGAACTTGTATGCTAAGTACGTGAGCCAGCCATTCGCAATGGAAGAGTCGAAAGGAAAGACCCAGTCTGTTACTCCAAAGTAAGATAATCCAAAACAAAGGGGAAACATCAAGATTGAATACCTCAAAGCAACTCTTGCATTAAGCTTTGGATTTTCGGCTGCTGTCATAACGTACCCAGCTTGCTTGTACTGATCAGCAATATTGTGAGATAAGGCATTGAAGTGAGGGAATTGCCATGCATACAACAATCCTGCGAGACACCAAGCTGCTGGGTGGCTTAGAGGAGAAGATGCTGCCCAACCCATCAAGGGCGGAATTGCTCCAACAAGTGCACCTACCCATGTGTTTATAATGTGCTTTCTCTTCAAAGATGTATAGATCCAGGAATACAACACAATGTTAAGAAATCCCATACATGCAACTGTCGGATTAACACCGACCCAAAGCATGGCAGTCCCCAAGGTTCCGGTTGCAGCTGCAAAAGCGTATGATTGGTTAGGCGTTACTAAACCTCTTACTACTGGTCTCCCCACCGTTCTAGGCATTTTTTTATCAAACTCAGGTTCTCTACCCATGTTAATCGCGTTAGCTGCACCCGAGCACATCGCTGTACCGATAGTCAAAACCAACAATTCGGGCAATGAGACAGTAAACGGTGAAATTGCGTAAGAACAAATCGAACTAAGCGTTACCAATATTGTTAAATTTGGCTTTGTTAGTTTTATGTATGGATTAATTAATGTCATTAATTCATGTTTAGTACCTTGAGCAGAAGTTGTTGAAGGTTCTTTCACTTTTCGAGGAACGACATTAAAGGGAATATGTGCATTGGACTTAGTAGAACCTTGTGTGTCGTCTTTATTTTGGCAAGTCAATACTGAGGTTGCCACATTCTCTAACAAGGAATTGGAGTCACTAAGTTTAGGCGATGTCCGTGATAAAGGAGTTGAAAATGCTTCATTGGATGTGTTTTCGGGCTTACTCACCGATCTGGCTCTGCTGAAATTAAAAGGTCTTCTTGAAAGTAAAAACAGATTGCATATGAAATTTTGATTTAAAACTAGCTTCTTCTTTGTATTCTCAAAAAAGAAGTTGCTGCTAGTAACAGAATTGAATCGTGATATGTGTATTATTCTTTGAGACATCTTGATAGACTTGATTTCACGTATTCATGAGAGCTTTCTGTATGTCTAATTTTTCTTCATTCGCTTCGTAATTTTTTTGGCGTATGGCACGACAAATACAAGTGTGACAAAAGAAGCTAGTGTGTATTATTCTAAGCTACCTACAACTACCTATTCCTTATCTTTCTTGTCCAACTTTGCAGCTGGCGGAGAGCTAGTCTCGGATTCAACCAGATCAGCTTGGCTCTTTCTCTCGTTACCCTTCTTGTTTTCTAACTTATTTTCAATCAAGTCATGGAAGGCAATGATTGCTCTTACAAGCGTGCTAATGTAAACAACCATTAATTCATCATTGGTTTTAATTGTAAAAGCAGCCGAGAGCTCATTCTTTGACAGTTGAAAAGGATTAGAGGAGTCTATGGGAGCAATACTTTCGCCGGAAGCACTAATCAAGTTTGGCAATAAGTTGAACACATTTTGAAGTTTACCCAAAATGGTATGATTCAAAGGTAATTTCTTTTGGTACACCTTGTCCAAATAGTTTGCTATCTCCCTGAGCTTCTGATGTAAGCCTAACAATGATTGATAAGTTTGTGTCACTCTTAATGACAAGTTTCCCGCCGCCTGGTCTCTGATGTCTCTCAATAAGTGCTCAACTCCAATCTCTTCCGCTTCTTCAGCTTCAATTGTAGACGGAACATGTACAAAGGTTTTCTCAGCTGCTGTCCCATCATTCTTTATGTCATCCACCGCAAAATAGGCGTCAGTTGGGATCCCTACTTCCCTTGGTTGAACGTCAACGATCAAAAGTAATGGATTTGCCGTGTACTTTTTAAAAACTTCGTTAATCTTCAAATCAGATGGCTTTAACTTGGGCCCTGAGTGATACCAGCCAATCAATTTCTCTTTTGCATTGATTTTTTTAAACATCTCTCCCATGGTTTCTATAAAGTTTTGATCCAAAAACCAAACACTTGGATTCTTCTCATCTTCTTCAAAAGGGATAGCATACGAATTGGTGACAGTTATTTGATCGGTAGAATTATCGCCTAATATGACTCCAACAACTCTCTTTTTTGAATCCTTTGAGACTCTATTGTAGTGGTCAACGACAGAAAGGAGGACCAACGGAGCCACAGCGACAGTTTTGCTAAGAAAAGTGCTTTCACTAGACATTGCGGAATGTAGAACTATACTAAATGTATTAACACAGTCAAAATTATCCTTAGGTGATCTGGATGTCCTTATCCTTTAAGTGTATTGGAATTCTCTCGAGTTGTGTGTTCGCTTTCAATTTTGCCTCTCAAACTTGAAGTCGTGCAAGAACAAATGTAAATTAAGAAAGTTGTTCCTCATGTTTGGGCAGGTCGTCATAGGTCCACCAGGATCTGGGAAGTCTACGTATTGTCATGGCATGTACCAGTTTATGAATGCAATTGGTAGAAAGCTGTGCATAGTGAACCTTGACCCGGCAAATGACAGACTACCGTACCCCTCTTGTGCATTGGATATTCGAGATTTTATTACGTTAGAAGACATTATGGAAGAATTGAGTTTAGGACCAAATGGAGGTCTCATTTATGCGTTAGAATCACTAGATAACGAAGGAATTACTACATTCTTAGATAAAATTGAAAAGTTGATCCAAGATAAAAACTATTTACTTTTCGATTGCCCAGGGCAAGTCGAATTGTTCACTCACCACAATGCATTGCACAAAATATTTCGTACTTTGGCCAAACTGAAAAGCCTTAGGCTTTGCGTTGTATCGCTTGTGGATTCAATCTACTTAACGAGTCCGTCGCAATATATTTCCATTCTTTTGTTGAGCTTGAGATCAATGCTTCAACTTGATTTGCCACATGTGAATGTGATTTCGAAAATTGACAAGCTCAAACTGTACGGTGAGCTACCGTTTAGACTTGACTACTATACTGAGGCTGACAATTTGCATTACTTAACTCCTCACTTGGAGAAGGAGTTTAATACACGTTTGGGCCAAAATTATGTCAAGCTCACGGAAATGATCGGTGAGCTTGTGAGTGATTTTGGATTGGTGTCGTATGAAGTTCTTGCAGTGGAAAACAAGAAGAGTATGATTAATTTATTGAGCTTGATTGATAAGGCCAATGGATACAGCTTTGGAAGTGAGATTGGAGGAGATTCCGTCTGGAGTGAAGCGACTAGACAGGGTGGATTATCTGGAAATATGGAAATTGACATTCACGAAAGATGGCTTGAAAACAAAGAAGTATATGATGAACAAGAACGAGTTGAAGAGCGTTCCGTTGATCTAAATGTCGAAGCTAATGAGCTTGACGAAGATCAAGAATGGGAGAAGGCTGTCGAAGAGTGGGAATTACAAAGAGGTGGTTCTGGCGCACTTCAACGATAGGGAAGACTAGCAAATGCTTATATTTTTGAGTACATGCTTTGCATACTCAGGATACTAAAACATAATCAGGATACTAATAGAGCAATTTACGCAAATACCACAAGCAATAAAATTTATTAATAAATACACAGCAACTCTTAGATCATAACTTACCCTTTCCTTTGAAAGTCCGACTCCTTTATATTAGACTTTACACACATCTGTTGGAATATCAGGTTCTCAGTGCGAAATAAGTTCCAAGGAGTATCGAGCTCTTTCCTCTCACCTTTGTCTAATACTAAAATCTTGTCATAATTAACAATAGTCTTAAGTCGATGTGCAATACACAATATTGTGCAATGAGCAAACTCCTTAGCGATAGTAGACTGAATCTTCGTATCAGTTTCATAATCAACTGACGAGGTTGCTTCATCTAAAATCAAAATTTGTGATTCCCGCACTAACGCACGGGCAAATGCAATCAACTGTCTCTCGCCGAGTGAGAAGTTGACACCATCGTCATCGACCAACTGGTCCAACTGAAAGCTCAAACCGGTTCTTCGCAAAGCATCCAAAAGTTTTTCATCACTGCTTCCATTAAAAGGGTCTAAGTTTTTTCTGATGGTACCACGAAACAATACGGGGTCTTGTGGAATGATCGAAATATGACTTCTCAAGTGCTGCAACCCTAAGGTTGAGATGTCAATACCGTCTATCAAGATTCTGCCTGAAGTCAATTCAGTAAGTCTAAACAAAGAAGACATTATAGTAGATTTGCCAGCCCCAGTACGTCCACATATACCCACTTTTTCACCTTTTCTAATTGTGAAACTTAGCTCGTTTAAAACTAGTGGTAAGTTGGATCTGTAGCGAAGGCTAACGTGTTCAAAAGAAATTTGGCCCTGTGGCCATAAAGGATCAGGAGTCGTCTCTGTGATAACATAAGGTGCCTCTTCTGGTAGATTAAGTGCATAATCAATCAATCTTTCGGCAGAGTTCATTTCATTTTCAAATTGCGTATATGTCTTAAGCAAAAATGACAACTGCCCTGCCACACCCATTACATACGACAATAATAGACCAGTCGAAGATGGTAAAATGTGGAAGACACGGAAAACACATAGGAAGGATATGAGCAATGAAAATACTGCTGCCAAAATGTCCAAGTTAATTGTTAACCAACGCTGTGCTGCTATTGTCAAGTAGTATGCTTCATTCATTCTGTCAATGAAATTATCATTCTTGACCATAAATCTGTCCCTGTGACCATAAGCTTTTATAGTGTCCATTCCACTCAAGACTTCATTGAAGTTATTGTAAACCTTTGATCTTTGAACCGCTTCAAGCCTTTTGAGCTCTCTGCCCAGTGCTTGATAATAGTTAGCAACAGCAAGGAATAAAAACGCTAAAAATGGCACAGCAATTGCAAACCAAGGCAAGTAGATGATACAAAGGATGAGAACACCAACAATATTTGCACCCAAATAAAGCACCATGCTGAACTGGTCTCCGATTTCGTTATCCAAAACATCCGTGTCCTTAGTGAAGCGGTTAAGTATACGGCCCATAGGAGTAGTATCAAGGAAATGCATTGGAGTGTGCAAGATCTTGTTAATAGCCATGATATTGGTTTTCTTCAGTGCGTTTGTAATTAGGAATATCATGATAACAAACTGAATTGCCAACAATACAAAAGACAATACTGTAAACATAGCGTACAATCCCATGTAGAAGCTCGGAGGTCTTTTAAACTTAAGCTCAGTCCAGAATGATAACCAAGTATTTGTAAATAACAGACAAAAGGTAGCAAGAGCCATGAAAAGTAACAGAGCAGAAATCACAACCCATGGGGTGAGGACACCAGATCCGATTTTGATGTAATTGAAGTAAACATCTTTCGAAATTTGATTCACTGCTCTTTCCTCGGTTTCAAAGAGTCTACCGTCCTCATCATTGTCCTCGTAATGCTTTCTTTCGTCTTCTTCGTCCAATTGTCTTTGTATCTGCTCTTTCTCAATTTCCGCCTCCGAAGCTTCATGATCAGCATGACCGCTAAACGACATCAAATGTGAAAATCCTGGAGAAGAATTCAATAGTTCCTTATGTGTTCCAACAGTAATAGTTCCATCACCATTCAAGAAGATGACCCTATCAGCAGACCCAATGAGAGATAATTGGTGGGTTGCCAAAATTCTTGTAGTATTTCCCAATAACCCCAAAAGACAATTGTTAACTATATGCTTTCCAACTTTTGCATCAACAGCAGATAGAACGTCGTCCAACAAGATGATGTCATTTGCAGCATAAACAGCTCTTGCTAGGCTTAGTCTGGCCTTTTGACCTCCCAGTAATGTAATTCCTCTTTCTCCTACTTCCGTAAGATCTCCAGCAGGTAAAACTTGTAAGTCACTTTCCAAGGAGCATGCGTAAATAACTTCCTTGTACTTCACAGGATCAAACTCACTTCCGAAAACAATATTTTCTCTCACAGTAGCGTTTTGTATCCATGGCTGTCCACACAAAACTAGAGAGCCATTAACTGATAGGGTTCCCTCTGCTCGGCTCATGAAGCCAGAGAGTGCATTTAAAAGTGACGACTTACCAGTACCAATGGGGCCGGTAATAACAATAAACTCGCCCACAGCGACCGAAATATCGATATTGTTTAGAGAAAAGGACTGGGGTGTCTCTAAAGTGGAGTCTGAATTTTGCTTCTCCACCTTAGTATCCGTCTTTTCCTGGTCTTCCAGCAAGACATTGAGCTCGACATTCTCAAGCTCCTTTCCTCTACTCTTCCACAATTTCTTTTTCCTTTTCTTTTCATTCTTAGGTTGCTCGACTTTGGAATCCTCTTCTTCGTCTTCTACTTCGTCTTCTTCGTCTTCTTCTCCTAGTTCAAACGACTCCCACTTAAAAGTAGCTCTCCTTGACTCAATGGCTATTCCAAGAGATTGCAATCTCTTCAATTCCTCTCCTGAAGCGTGGATTCTAGTCTCTTCTTCACTCATTTCTGGAGCGCTTAAGAACTTTCCGACTCTATCAAGTCCAATCAAGGCATCTGAACCAGAAGACATTGTCATTGGCAAAAAGATAACTTGTTGTGTTAAAATATTGAAAAGTGAAATCGATGAAAAGACAGCTGCTGGCTTGCTCCTGCCCTTATCAATCCGATAAAGAACCAAAAATGCTGCCATAGAAGCAAATAATGGTAGGCACATTGCAAATGCGATAGCAACGACTCTCATAGCTTGCATCTTCATGATCAAGCTCACTTCATTGCTTCTTACCTCTGTGATATTCTTATGATAGGGAGGCTCCCAAGCATAAAACTTTATGATTTTTAAATTGTTCAAAACTTCCTTGACATAGTTAACTCGAGCATCTGTGAACTTGTTCACTTTCTTTCTATAGGCAAAGAGCTTACCCATGGTAGCTCCCAATGCAACTAAAAATAAAAACAAGAGCCCAATACCTACCAAAGCCGAAACTCCGATGTTAACAATCAATAGAGCTATCGCAATAATAAAAGGTACTGGGAATGATATCAAGAATGGTTGAAAACCTAAAGCAAGGTCAACACGAGATAAGTCAGTTCCCATCATGGATGTTATCTTCCCAATAGGATATTTATGCTTCAGCTCCAGGTTCAATTTGAACGACTTATTAAGTAAAGCTTTTGTTAACGCTGCCTTTGCCTGGGCGCCTGTAATCATAGATCTGTAAAAGTTGTGGTTGATAAGTATTCCAAGAAAAAGAACTAGAATCAGCGAACCAACAGCATACCCAACTCCAGTTCCCACATGGCCATGTCCAAGAACTCTTAAGGAAACAAATTCAATTAACTTCTTTGTAAGTAAAGGGGAGCAGGTGATACCTGTTTGAGCTAATACTGTGCACAAAACTGCAAATGAATACTGCCATTTGAAGGTCATCATCAATGCCTTGACAGTAGTCCAGCGCAGCAACTCAAAGTCTTGCAATAATTCGTCATCAGTACCAGTGTCTCCTTCTGTCTTCTTTGCGCTAATATGCCGAGTCCTAGCTTTTGCTAATTCCGTCGCAAAATAGCCCTCAAATGTTGCAGTCATATCTTCAACCTTGATCTGTTGTGATAAAGTAAACAAGTCGTCAGGTTGCAAAGTTCGTGCATAACCTGTCTTCAAGATAGGATGAAGCCACCAAAAGAATATCCTAGAAAAGACATTGCTACTGGCTTCTGGGTATTCTATTCTTTCATCTTGGGTTGGTAAATGAGGAACCTTTTTAGGAAACAACCACAGGAGTAATCTAACTTGCGGTATCAACTCCAAAGATTCCTCGTAATAACCCTCTTTCAAGTCTGTCATTTCAAGTCTTCGCTAAGGTGTAGCTACTATCTTTTTAAAGCTAATTGCTAGATACTTCTATGTAGTGACAATTATACTCCTTTTTATATTTCATTTGCAATTTGCCACTGATTTAGGAAAGGGTTTCGGACGAGATACGAGCATAAGCACACCTGCCGCGCATGGGTTAGTGATATTGCCGTTCGCCACAATGCCAGGGTCGAAATTTTATTTTATACTTTTTTTTTTTTTTTTTTTTTTTTTTTTTTTTTTTTTTTTTGACGATTATTTAGTAGATGAGAAAGGTGATTGCAACCTACCTGGTTCATTGCAAAATTTAGTGAAGACGCTCATTCATCTTCTCAATCCCTATAATAAGCCACTACCGTATAGACACACATGGCTAATTTGGAGCTGTCACAATTTTCAAAGGTCTTGGAAGACCAGCTTAAACATGCAATTTCCCAATTGGCCAATAGAAGAGATGATCTTAAGAAAGAGGTATCTGTTCACTCCAAGCTAGTCGAGCAAATCAGTCAGCAAGAATCTCCCACCGTCATGGTGTACTTGGGAGCTGGATATTACGCGGAAAAGTCTATAATGGAAGCGAAAGAGTTTTTACAACAAAGGCAGAAAACATTGCAGACCAGTCTTGTTCACACTGAGAAGCAACTTGCTGATGCAAATGCTACCTATGATAACTTTCGTAAGTTGGAAGACCACGAGGTAAAGTCAGACCAGGTAACGGCGGAGGAAGATATGCAGTCGTTGCCTTTTGTTGAAATTCATGAAGAGTTAGACGAGGATGGAAATGTCATATCAGCAACGCTTAACAAGAAACCTTTTCAAAGTTCACCGGTTCAATCAGGCAAGTCTATTTCCTCAATATTGGATGCTACGGAGCAGCTTGTAGCTGAATGTCTGGATGTATCGAACAAGAGCGAGGATGAAACAGAGATGGAGAGTTGTAATTTATCTCTGAATGATATTGAAACTCCAAGTTCTTCTTTGATTTCAAAGGTGACCGAAGAGGATGAGGCGGAACAACTTGGTGTGCTCTTGGACGATATGGAAATTACTTCGTCCAATTCATCAAAGAAATCGGTGGACGTGAGCATCTTGTTGAGTAAGATCGACACTTTAAGTATTCTGCCAGACGACAAGACGAAATTGAAACAAATTTGCATAGAAGAATACGGCTCGGATAATTCAATCGAACAACATGAGTCTCCTATTTCCAACCTTACTTCTGATATCTCGGAGAACTCCTTAGATGAAATTAAAGGCAATGAGAGACAACAAATATTGGCTAATATACTCAAAGAAAACAATTTATCAACAGATTCTTACATTCAGGTTGATTCGAAGGGGATTACAACTACAAGCACGCCCAATGGTGGGAACTTCAGCGTTGATAAAGACGATATCTTAGAGTTGGAGATACTTGCTGATGAGTTTGACAACCCTGAAACTACAAGCTCTACGTACGCAGATGATGAAGAATGGGATTTTGATTTTCCTGAGGAAGATGAAGATCAAGATGTTGGAACTCTTGAAGATGACGAGAGTGAAACTGACTACGCAGATCTGCTACTATACGGTGGAAACGCTGGTTTCGGGAATGCAGCAACGGAACTATTGTGGAGCAGGGTTAACGAAATGAGAAAGAAGAAACAGATATCAAGTTCAACTGAGGTCGATGATCTTGAAGTTAAATCAATATTGAAAGACAATTTGTCATCTCAGCTGGGGAAGAAGACGGTCAGGTTTTCTGACAGCTTGGAAATTAATGAGATAGAGAACATTAGTGATTTCATGAAAGAGATTGATTATCTACCAAAGCAATCTCTTTTCAAGCAGAGGCGTCAGTTTGAGGATGAGATTGAAGATGTGCGCAAGCTGATTGAAGTGGTTCAAGAACAATCTAGAGATAAATCTTCCAAAATGTTTCCTCTTTCGGCAAACTTACACAACTCCTCCAACTCACGGATAAGCAAATTTAAACAGCATATCGCAAAGGGAATCACCACAGGAGGAAAACAACCAGGTCAGTCCCTTACATTTACTGAACCTATTGATAGAAAGAAGGCCATTGCAGAGCTGATTCTGCAAGTTGAAGATGCTGAGGTAGAGCATCCACCTACCAAATTGTCAAGATTTAAAAAGGCAATTTTACAGGAAAGACCTCTTGATATCCCCAACCACCAGACGAAGCATCTATCAGCAAATAAGAATTCTAGTATTTCTGATGACACAATGTCAGACGTAATAGAAAATGCTGATGCAAATCTAACTACAGGCGAGGATTCCGTTTCAATACTGCCTGCTAATTTCATACATGGCGAGATAATTGAGCGGATCTCTGAACAAGACACCGAAAATTCCAGTGCTCAAAGAAATCAGCCAATGTCCAACTCATACAAAGGAGACAAGGAAAGTGTGAAACAATTACCAGAAACACCTAACTCAATTGAACTTCAGAATGGAATCCAATCCGAAGTAAAGGAGGCTTCTGTAAGCTTTGATATGATGCAGGATGACTTGGATACCATGGCCAAAGCATATGTTTTAGGAATGTATGATGAGGACATAGAAACCCAAGGACCAGTAGTTCAAGAACTCAATGACTTTGAAGTCTTGAATAAGATTCTTGAATCCAACTCCCGGAAGTCTCAAAGTCGAAACGAAAAAAATAAGGGTCCTGAATTTGACCAAGAAATTGATGAAATTGTTCCTCAGGATTCCAATTACTACGACGAAAGCGAAGATGAGGATGATGGTCCCATAATGTTGGACGATTTGGTAGAAAATGAGTTTGAATTTGACTCGGAAGAAGCCGAAAATGAGATGTTGAATCAGGAAGTATTGAGTGATTATCATAAATTGCGCCAGAAAATTGTGTTTAACAATAATCTGAATGGGTACCTTAAGTCAGACCTGGAATTAGAATTGGAAGCTGTGGATGAAAATGGGAACCCATTGAAGATGAGTAGATTTAGGGCCTCGAGATTGGCACAATTGCAATGAAAATACTCATTTTGTACTATGTAGGTTACAATGCAGTAATCCTTTATCTATTTTGTACAGTATATGATCAATGTCAACGACGAGTGGGCAGTGTGGGGTACATAATATATTGAAGTTACGAACCGATAAGAAGCCGTTAGTGGTTGAATCTACCCATGGCAATGCAGTCTAAGAGAGCACAAAATCAAATTTTAACAGTTCCGAGCGGAAATTTCAACGGGTACTCCCAATGTAGTAAGTTACCGGTTTTTTTACGGCCCACTAACTACTTAAGTCACGTGTTTCAATCAAAACCGGGGATTTCGGTCAAAGTGAGCTTCCACGGAGTTACGAACGGTCCATGCCGGTCCAAAAGCCATAATCCCTGATTGTGCGATTACACGTCTCCACAAATCTTTCGATTGCTTGAAGGTCAGAATTAGGACTCCATACAATTTGATTTGCTTCACAAGCAAAATCTCACTGTACGAGCTTCTCCTCTTCTTCAGCCTTATGTTCTGTCACTACTAATCTTCCCCTCCTCCTGGGTATTTCTTTTTTCACAATAATCCTTCGCCAGTATTTTATATGTTGTTTGTTGTCTTTTTTTTTTTGGCAGCATTTTCAACTTTGAGTAGGCTCAACAAAAATTCAAACCGTATTTAAGAAGCCGAAGATCCTTCAATTTTTTGTAATCAACCATTAAATATATTCACGATGTCCGCTCTCTTGAAGCAAAGAGTAAGATACGCACCATATTTGCAGAAGCTTAGAACTCCCCAGGAATGTCTTGACCTCTTCCAACACGGTCAAACATTGGGGTGGTCCGGTTTCACTGGTGTTGGTACTCCGAAAGTGATTCCAACTGCTATTGCAGACCATGTCGAGGCCAACAACTTGCAAGGTAAATTGCAATTTAACTTGTTTGTTAGTGCAAGTGCTGGCCCAGAAGAAGCTAGATGGGCGACTAACAATATGATCTTGAGAAGATCACCACATCAAGTTGGTAAGCCGATCGCCGCAGGTATCAATACAGGCAAAATCCAGTTTTACGACAAACATTTGTCACAATTTCCACAGGACTTAGCCTACGGCTTTTTGACAAGATACCGTAATGACAATAAGATTTTGGACTACGCCATCATCGAAGCAACCGCTATCACCGAAGATGGTTCTATTGTCCCTGGTCCAGCTGTTGGGTCTTCACCAGAATTTATTCAAAACGCTGACAAGGTTATCATTGAGGTGAACACCAATACCCCATCCTTCGAGGGCATTCATGATATTGACATGTTGACGTTGCCACCGTTCAGACAACCATACCCACATACTTCGGTTGACTACAGAACTGGCGTCACCGCCATCCCTGTTGATCCATCAAAGATTGTTGCCGTTGTTGAATCTACAACTAGAGATCAAGTCCCACCAAATACCCCATCCGATGCAACCTCGCGTGCTATTGCCGACCATTTGATTGAATTCTTGGAAAACGAGGTTAGACACGGCAGAATTCCGGAAAATTTGCACCCATTACAATCTGGAATTGGTAATATTGCAAATGCCGTTATCGAGGGTCTCGCTGATTCTAAGTTCAAGGATTTGACTGTTTGGACTGAAGTCTTGCAAGATTCCTTCTTGAGCTTCTTTGAAAGTGGCTCCTTGAACTACGCTTCTTCTACTTCGATCAGATTGACAGAGGAAGGTTTTAAGACATTCTACCAACACTGGGATGAATTCTCAAAGAGATTGGTTCTTAGATCGCAAACTGTTGCAAACAGTCCAGAAATCATCAGAAGATTGGGTGTCATTGCTATGAACACACCAGTCGAAGTTGATATCTATGGACATGCTAACTCTACTAACGTTATGGGTTCTCGTATGTTGAATGGTTTGGGTGGTTCTGGTGATTTCTTGAGAAACGCCAAGCTTTCAATTATGCACACTCCGAGTGCTAGACCTTCTAAGACTGACCCTACTGGTGTTTCGTGTATTGTCCCTATGGCTTCCCATATCGACCACACTGAACATGATTTGGACGTCATTGTCACCGATCAGGGTTTGGCAGATTTGAGAGGTTTGGCACCAAGAGAGCGTGCTCTCGAGGTGATCAAGCACTGTGTACACCCTGACTTCAAAGACCAGTTGAAGGACTACTATGACCGTGCTGTTTTCTATTGTGAAAAGAAGAAGTCCTTGCATGAGCCACAAATTTTGAGAGACGCCTTCAAGATGCACCTCAACTTTGAAGACAACGGTACCATGAAGTTAGACTCCTGGGATACTAAATTTTAGTCAAATAGGTGACCAATAATAGAGATGTAAGAAATAAAGTGTAATCAGACTCGTGTCGTATAAACTCGTTTAAAATGCTTGACGGTTTTTTGAGTAATGCTCATCAATTTTTTCCCACACAACTTTTTTCTTCCCCTCCTTTTCCCACTCTGTGCAACACTCGCTTCGTTCCCCTCCAGCGGAGTTTTGCAGCCTCTTCTTCTCCTCCCCTCTTCTGGGCAATACCCCTCTTACGTTTACTTGCAAACGCAGATCGCATCGCTGCAAATGATCAAAGAGTCCCCTCGTCCGTCATGGAGCGTAAAGACTGAGAAGAGTGGTGACTATTTCTACAAATTGACTCATAAAAAGTACGGTGACTAAACTTTGTTAAGTGTTCAAGCCAGTGTACTGAACCCAATTCCTATCTATTACTATACTTTTGTTTCAAAAAGATATCCCTTCCAAAATTTGGCTTGTTTAGCGAATGCATACTTTATCAGTTTTAAGATCCCGGAACTGAATATTCCTCTTATTGCCTGTTTCAAAGAAGACATCTGGATAGTCCTTCGAATGATTTTAATCAAGTTCTTCAGTAACTCCTTATCTTTGGCAATCTCTTTGATTGATTTATCTTGGTACATCCTGTAAAGCTTGATTCTAAACTGCAATGGAAGGGTACTTATAAGTTTTATCTTGTTGTTAACTGTCAAGTTTTTCCTGAAAACCCTCGATCCGTCTTCTCTAACATTGATGGTTGAAATAATTTGATTGTTTGTAAAGTAGTCAACAATCGGCTCATATAGCTTTCTGAACTGGACAAACTGCTTATTGACAATGTTTTTTATCTTGTTGGGGTTCTCACCTCCGACATACATGCGGAAGTCACCCAAGTATGATAAATTTGTGATCTGTTCGTACAACTCTCTCTCTGAAAATTCATTCTCTTCGAGAATAACGACAGAGATAGTCATTGCATTTTTCAAATTGAATTGGTTTAGAAACTTAATCATAGAATCGTCATCTTTAACAAAGTTTACTGGTTTGTGCAATCTGCCTGCAAAATACAACGATGTCCAATCAGTAAGATCTAACATCAGTGCATGAGTAGTGACAATACCATACTTGATAAGGCGCTTCCTCATTTCAATAAATGGATTAAAGTAGATGCCATTACTTCCTTGGATCAATCTAATGAGTGGTAGCGATTTTGTAGGATAATGGTCAGGGAATTGAGCTATATTGCTCTCATGGAAAGACTCGCTATTGTCTACTATGTTTATGAAGTCGATTTGAACAGCATTGGCGGTGCTCTTCTCGCTGGATGAGGATGATTTCTCCGAATACCCGTCTTGTGGAAATACGCCTGACCCGTATCCAATTGAGACCTTTATCGGTGATTTGAACTCATTAATGATCTGTTGAAGTTCAAGCTGTTGAGATTCCGCTTCAGCCGAGTTGATATCCATTTCTTGGTTTCTTGCTCTAAACCCACGTGGAATCACTAACTTTTCTATTCCCTTTGACCCTTCACTGATAATTGGCTGGTAGTACTTGTCAGAATACGGCGTGGCAGTAACCTTTAGCTCAGATTCCTCACCGCCAGTAGAATTGTATTGGTGAGAATATTCATGCAGATCTATTCTGGATGCAGATCGGCGCGCAACTGTGCTATTACAGCGCATGGATGCTCTGAAAACCCATCGTCCTAACATAATTCCAAGGTGGTGTTCAGTATTCGAATCGTTAAAAAAAAATCGTGTCCTGTGCACTTGGTCGGAAATACAGAACCGATGTCAGGTCCGCGCTAGTCGTGTGCAAGTATCCACGGAAAATATTCACGTGTATATACACGTGCTTTGATAGCACGTTCTCCGGAACAGGAATTTTTTGTGCAGGTCGATAGTATGACGCATCAATTTTTCGTTGGCACAAAGGTTGTATTTTAACCCAAGATCTTTAATTTATCTACGACAAACAACTACAACATGTCTCAAGTGTACAGATCTACTCGTTCTTCTGGTGAGCAAGCCTTATCTTTTGAAGATGTTGTCATGACCGGTTTGGCTACCGATGGAGGCTTATTCTTACCTTCAGCGATCCCCAAGCTTCCATCCACTTTCTTGGAAGATTGGAAGGACTTATCCTTCAGTGACTTGGCTTACAATATCTTGCGCCTTTATATCAGTGAGTCTGAGATACCTAACGAAGATTTGAAGACTTTAATTGAAAAGTCTTATTCTACTTTCAGAGCCCCAGATGTCACACCTTTGAAGCAAATTGACAACGATATTTACTTATTGGAGCTTTTCCACGGTCCCACTTACGCTTTTAAGGACGTTGCTTTGCAATTCGTTGGTAATCTTTTTGAGTACTTCTTGACTAGAAGAAATGCTGCCAAACCTGAAGGCTCTGCAAGAGATACCATTACTGTTGTTGGGGCTACTTCTGGTGACACTGGTTCTGCTGCAATTTACGGGTTGAGAGGTAAGAAAGACGTTTCCGTTTTCATTTTGTATCCTACTGGAAGAATCTCTCCGATCCAAGAAGAACAAATGACTACTGTTGAAGATGCCAATGTCCACACCTTGTCTGTAAAGGGTACTTTCGATGACTGCCAGGACATTGTAAAGTCTATTTTTGGTGATAAGGAATTCAACAGCAAGTACCATGTTGGTGCTGTCAACTCTATTAATTGGGCACGTATTTTGGCTCAACAAACTTACTATTTCCAATCCTACTTTCACTTACAGAAGTTGGCCAAAAACTCGAAGGTCAGATTTGTTGTACCATCAGGTAACTTCGGTGACATCTTGGCCGGCTACTATGCTAAAGAAATGGGTTTGCCAGTGGACAAGTTGATCATTGCTACAAATGAGAATGACATCTTGGACAGATTCATGAAGACAGGACGTTATGAAAAGAATGAAGTTCGCGCCGGTGAAGAAGCGGTCAAGGCAACCTATTCTCCTGCTATGGACATTCTCATTTCTTCAAACTTCGAGAGATTGTTGTGGTATTTAGCGAGAGACAATGTTGCTAAAGGAAACGACTTGGTCGCTGGTTCTACCTTGAACGGTTGGATGAAACAATTGAAGGAAACTGGTTCTGTTCAAGTTCCCTCTGAAGTAATTGAACATGCTAGATCTGTCTTTGGATCTGAAAGAATTGATAACTCTGAAACTGTTGAAACCATAAAGTACACCTATGCAAACCATCCAGAGAAGTACGTTTTAGACCCTCATACCGCTGTTGGTGTTGCCACAACCAAAAAGTTTATTGCCAATGACTCTGGTGACTACAAATACATTTCTCTCTCGACTGCACACCCAGCAAAGTTTTCTGAAGTGGTCAACAAAGCCTTGAACTCTTTTGAAGGATACTCTTTTGAAAAGGATGTTTTGCCTGAAGAATTAAAGGCTTTGAGTTTGAAAAATAAGAGAATCACTTTGATAGATGAAGCTACTTTGGAAAAGGTCAAACAAGCTATCGTTTCAAAATTAAACTAATTGTAAATAATTTTAAAAACTGAAATAAATTTAACGTACGTTGATGTAGATCACTTTGTTTAACTTTTAGTTCATAGAACCAGGTCAATATTATTGGAAATTCGAGATTTTCTCAAAAAAAATAGTAGGATAGTTACAAATCTGGCCGTACCTCTGCCAACATAAAATAGCCCTGCCGATCTACGCCCACTTTTATATATAAGTAAGGTCGTAGTACCACGCCACGCTACTTGTCAATGTAATTACCGACCTCAATATCCTAGTTACTGTATGTTTTTCGCAAATCTAAAAATACTTTAACTACTGAATATCAAATTAGTGTCTATCCACTATTCTTCTTCCTAACAGCAACTTTCCCGTCAACAACTTCAACTTCGTACCCTACCTCTTGTAAAACTTCTTCATTAACTGAGGACCTCGCTTCAAGTTGCGCCACAAAGTTTTGATTTGCACTATTCTCTGCTAAAAGGTACCGGAGACATAAAATAGATCTCTCTTTTATAAAAGGATTGTTCTCATCAATAATGCAACTTGACAAAATAACTTCCAATGCATTTTCATTTCTAATTTTTTCCTGGATAGCAAACTGACCAATTGTTAAATAAGATATTATCTCAATGATAATTGATTTCAAGTGTGGGAAGCGCTGTGACTTTGAAATGTCTCCAATGCCTCTTGTCTTAATTGTGATTGGTTTCAAGTTTTGATGCACTACTTTCAATAATGGAATTAAGGTATCAAGCAATTGGTAGTGTAAGAAGAACTGCTTTCCTTGATTAAACTGGCATAGATCGCTTATTATATCTAACATAATGGCGATATGCAACTGTAGTCTTTGATCCTCTGTACCTGATAGAATTGCCTTCACGGTGTCTTTCTGAAATACTAAGTAATATTCCTCAGTCCAAGAAAGGATTGTTGTGAGTTCAAATTCTTCCCAATTCTTTGCAGTAATTATTAATTGACACAACTTCAACCATCTTGTAAAATCTGGATGGATATGGTCGCTTGCATGAATTCCCTGAACGTCACTGCTATCAAGGAACATCGTGCGTAGCCAATTTCCAAAGCTTTCATGGGTAACAATTTGGCACATCAATTTTATTAGACGTTCTTGATGTGGAGGCAATGCTTCATCTTCAAACTCCACCATTTCAAGTTGATTTATGAGAAATCCCATGATATACGACTCAGCATGCGGTATATGTAATAGAGTCAACATCGTTTCATTGGTAGATATATCAACATCAGCCCCATTTGCAAAGTAATGTGAAAGAAATATACAAAGGGAAGGCGAAGCAGTTGCAGGTACTCGCGCTATAGCTATGTTAAGCAATTTCACTAGGTTAACGTCATCCTCACTCGATGCATAATCTCTGAAGTTTGCTAAAGTTTCTAAATAGCTGACCATAGTTCTCTCATACAACTCATTTTTTGACCCCTGGGAAAACTCAAAGAAGCTTTGAATTATAAAGGGTAGCAAGTCGCGAGCCACGTCAGGGGAAGCATTAGGGGCCATATTTCTTATAACGAGAATTAGCCCTCGTAATAGTCTGATGTACGCTGTGTATTTCTCGTCATCAATAGCAGTTCTTGGAGGGTTCTCCTTTAAAATTTTCTTGAAGGACGATAAGTTGTCGTCATTGAAGTGTGGAACATCATGTAATTTGGATGTAATAAATGCAAGATTCTCCGCAAGCTGAGCTTCGGTTATCTCATCTAAGAGTAGCAAGGACTGCCCTATAGAATCAAACGAACTCATCAGCACTTTTTCAAAGCAAATGAAAAATATCGCACGCAGAATAAAGAAACACATATCCGGTTTCAGGATCATTTCCGAATACAAGCACCATGCAAGTGTGGAGAGTGGTATGAAGTAATGCTACCAAAATGTTATTGGGATTTACTGAAGGTACAAAATTGAATCAGATTTACTTTTGAATATCTTGCAAACCCGTTTAACAATAATAAACATATAAAATTGCTGCAATCATAATCTGGTTGTGAAAAAGATTTCAAGTGTGTATCTTGCAAACCAAAATTGGGAATTAAGGGAGATGCCTCATAAAGCATTGCAGCAAACCACTCTTTGAAGGTCCAGGCTAGCTGTTGTTGCCTCCACATTCCCCTTTACGAGGTGTGCAACATCACGTTAACATAACAACTCTCCACTTTGAAGACAGTGAACTAGCACAGATCACTGGGAGGTACTCTGAAATTGTCAAGCGGAAAACGCCTGCAAAGTCGAGTACATGGCCGAAAACAATTGAGGTGACTATATCATGTTAATTGAAGTAGAATAAGCAATATTACTTACTGTATCTTCCATAAAGTTGGGCTCAGTTAAGAACTAGGCTGCGAACATGGCAATGAGAATAAACAGTTATGTGCAATGCAACGTTGGGGCACTGGGGTCAACGTTGTATTCTATACTGATGACGAGAAAGTAAGTAACACAAGCCTCTGCACAATAGATGCATTGACACAATACTATTTTCCGTTCCCTAATTGCCCTCTACAATGTTGCAAAGTTTGTGTAGGCTGTCATAAATCTCATTAAAGCTTTCCCAATTAGGAAATCCATTCACAACTACTACCAAAAAAATGGTCCCTAGCAGGATCGAACTGCTGATCTTGGCGTTATTAGCACCACGCCTTAACCAACTGGGCCAAGGGACCATTTGATGGTTTACTACTTTACATGTACCATAAGACCATCATTGGAATGACGGAAAGCATATTGCTCTAGCTGAAGGAACTAACTGGTGTACTTGTTTTTGCCCTCAACTTTCAAGTGTAACTATGTGGGACTGTTAGGTACGACGGAACCCCCTACGGGTCTTTCAAAAAACAACAGGGAAAGCAGAACTCAGTGTGAATTAAAAAAGACGCACATATAGAGAATTCTTTGCGAAGTTATCCTCGACACCTTCCCCAGGGACCTAATGAAGCTTGCTTGCTGATAGGACTTATCTTCAAAATAAAGCTTTGGATATGCTAGCCAATACTAACCCGTTGACATTCAATTACTGTGGTAACAAATTGAACATTAGTAGATGCTCGGCCTAGTCAACTCTCACGGTCTTTATATACTGTAAACAGGTAGATGACTAGAGACAACAGGATTTTCCCCCTTGGCTTTAACCTAGGGCAAAAGCGCCCCACAATCCTATCTTTTTGAAAGTGAGTGGGCCGCTTTATCTGGGGTACATCATGGAATGACTCCACTTTGATCTCACAGCCTTCTGCGCTTGGCTTTGTGATCGAAGTGATCAACGAGCATAATTGTGCCACAAGATAAGCACCTCGGAACACAATAGAAGGTAACCACGAATTGAAACAGGACTGAATTCCTCTTGACATCCACGTATAACGCTCGATGTTTGATGCCACGAGCATTGGCTATTGCTTCGATCACTCCTTCGTTTCAAAGTCGTTTGCTCTCAATGTAGTCGCACAAAATTATTTGATAGATTGTGAAAGATCAGAAGGAGCCACATTATCTGGCCCATGACAATAGAGATCAGCGAGCTTATTTTCATACCAGCAAGAGAGATGAGATATCTCGCTCTCAGTAACTGGTTCGAATTTGCCAAGGGTGCGTTGTGAGATCTCGGCATTACCGGGGACAAACTTCCTGACACAACGGAAGTTTGTGCGCATGCGGAAGAGCTCGGTAAAATCGTCCGGGAGGCAGTGACCATTCGATAGTGCCCTTTCATGGTAGGGTCACAGAACCTGAACGTACAAGTGGTAGTAACTTCTACTTCATCCTGTACTTGTTAAGTGACATACTCCAAGTGCCTCTTGAAATTTCTCATCCTTCAACGGCGCCTCTTCTACGGTGAAATAAGGATTTCCGTTGCGCCGGGTACTATCGAAAAAGAAACAATTTATTGAAAAGGGGCAGGGCCGATAGTTGAAAAGTGCTTTACAATCATTCATCGCATGAACCCTTGCTAGTCAAGATCTCATATTCCTTTACATCGTCATGTTGCTAACTAGCAAGGTTCTTCCTCAAGAAGATATAGGTGGGGCCAGCCCTGTTAGCTCAGTGAATCAAGCGGTGTTACTGGACTTATCGTCCAGACTGTCGACAAGCAGCAGTGACACCGACTCCCATACACCCAGAACGATTTCTGAAGCTCCCGATTTCAACCAAGAAGAGTTTCTTACATTGATGGAGCCAACCCCAGTGTGTCCTCCAGATTATGACTCGCTCCCTCCCGGAGGATGCCCCAGATTCCCCGTGTTTCCGCAAGACAACGAGAAAGACATTTTACCGTCTTACCGTCCATCGATATATAAAATAGGCATAGTGGCACGCAAGGTGGAATGGCTTACTCCTTATGAACCGTGCCCTTCTCGTCTGTGGAAGTACACTATTATGGAGCTTAATTCCACACAACTCAATTTCTATGTTGTTCCAGCAGCTATCGAACAGCAGTTACTCACTTTCAAGCCAGACGAAGCCGACATCGATGAGTCTGAGTACAGCAGTGTTAATTCCAAATTTACTTCGAATGTGGATTTGCAGTTTTACAAATTATGTCAGCGTTATCACTTGCTTGTGGACGACCTGGCAATGGTTGACTTTTCCGACGAAGAATGTGATAGCCGAGTTTTAACGAAGAAGATAAATAACTCTGCAGCAAGAAGGATGATTCGTTCATACTCCCTTCAGCACTGCAAAGCCGGAATTGCCTCTGATTACAAGAAAAAGCCAAACGTGCTCCGTTTGCGGATCGAAAGCGAACAGATTTTACTTCAGTTTCCAAACGTCAAAGAGCTTATCGAGTGGAACACATCTATTGGGATTGGGCGTGATATTGCATTAGATTTGAATGACCGTGTTTTACCAAGGTTTAGAACTGTTCCGAGAAGGAGAAGAGGAAATTCTTCTCAAGCATACGTAGCTGCTGTTTCAAGTAATAACAGCAGCAGTAGCAGTCTTGCGAGTTTGATCTACGGAAGCAGCAGACTGCGAAGCACATCCCAAGCATACCTTACTGAATCCCAAGCTACTGCAGCTGCTATTGAAAACTCCCTTAACCTGAATAGCATGTTTTTTATTGGTGAAGGACAAGCAACGAAGGGCCGTAGCAGATCAAACTCTGAACCTGCTTATAAAATTAAAGGGAAGTTTTCTAAGCTCAAGCTGAAATTATCAAGCTCTCGTTTGAGAAGAGAATCAGAAGCATCAGATCTGACACCACCACCACCACCACCACCAGTCGTCATGGCGTCAACTACTAACGCTGCCCGTGTTCCTGCACCGACTACACTCTCTGCTGCACCTTTGGAAATTACTCCAGTGAGATCTAACTCCACGCCCAATTTATTTGAGAGCCAATTCAACGATGATGATGATGATGATGACTATTATTATGATGAGGAAGCATATGAACTGTTAACGAGAAGTAATGCTCAAAGAGCTGCTCGCACGCATAACCAAAATGAAGAAGACGAGGATGAACCCCATAATATAAGTGACGTGCACCACTCCGACGAAGAAGACTTTGAGGAAGACGAAGCAGGCTCACTAGGCGTGACTCCAGTTATCGAAGTTTCAAAGCTTTCTTTGAGAGATCTGCCTGTCAAACGAGTCTCAGAATCAAATTACTTGAAGGATCACAAGTGGAATCCACCTCCTCGCATACAAACCGAAAGAAAGTTTTACCGTAACTGCCTTCGCTGCATCAAGCCACTCAATTCAGATGACGCATGGGTTAGTCGTCCGCTTGTCAAGCCTGCGCTGATGTCACCATGGAACTTTTCATATCTCAGGAACGTGAAGTACAACATTCATCTGCCTCACCTGTACGTGGCGAATGGTAACGCGCTTTCACAATTCTTTAACCAGCCCAGCAGCTCCAGTTTGGTTAGCATGAATTCTGTGTCTAGTCCAAGTAGATCTAGGAAGTTGAGCAGAAGCGAAGGCACTTCTGGACTAGGCTTCAGTTTACCGGACTCTACATTATCCAAAGTTCCAAATCATTTTGTTAAGGAATTCACAGTTGGTCCTCACGGGTTGATCCCAAAACAACTTTAGGATTTGAAGGGTTTAGGATTTAAATAGACAATTAATTAGAAACGGAAGGAAAATTTTAAGATGAACTTATATTATTCTAGTAGTTCTTTATATGCTTGTACATTTGGGCATGCACCGTGTCTCAGGACTCTAATTATGTCTTACAGAATTCAGCTCAATTGCCTTTTGCTGCAAGTCTTTTGCTTGATTTCACCCTCTTTTCAAAGGCCCCTATCATTATTTGAGAAACCTGATCTTGAAACATTCCACTCACAGTGTTGTAGACTGGGTTTTTAAATTTGTATTCTAGTGACAACTCTACTATGCATTTTTCCTGCATGTGCCTGGTGATAGAACTTTTGAATGGGCGAAATTTCCACTCAGTATGCAAATAGTCAAACAACGATATAGTTGAACTTTTGGCAACAACCTTTTGATCTGGAACACATTCCAAGTCACACACGAACACTTCATCATATTGCTTCCAGCCGACCCGAAGACCCCCTTCAGAAGGTATATTTGTTGCAGTTCTTTTATTGATAAAGGACTCTTTAACGAACGGAACAAACTCTTTGTAGAGATCAACACTAGCAACCACGTCGTAGACACTGGCTACGGGTGCGTCAATGATTTTAGACACCTTGTGGGTTTGTTCTTGAAACGGAAGAGTTATGAAATCTCTAGAATGGGCTTTACATCTCCCAAGTTGATTCCATCTTACACTTCGCAAACTTAACATGGAGTACTTATAGTTAAATTTTATCACATCTCAATGCTCTCTTCACATCAACCTTAATTACTACTTTCTACACGTATTTTCCTATTCTTATTAACATTTATTCACATAACTATACAACGGGCGCTTAGTTAGCACGGGTGTAAATAGCTTGCTTGGAGTGCTTCAAGATTGGGGTGATGATACCGTCGCTTTCCAATTGTCTCAAAGCGACTCTGGCAATGGAACCACCGATCTTCAATCTGTCAACCAAAACGGAAACAGAGACAAACTTGAAAGTTGGGACTTCCTTCATGATTCTGTCGTACTTGTCTTGGTCCAAGATAACAACGTGTTGGGCCTTGTCCTTAACCTTACCCTTGTTCCACTTTTTCTTACCCTTCTTACCACCAGCTAAAGCGGCAGCGGCCTTAGCAGCCTTAGTTTGTTGAACCTTTGGAGCCATTCTAGAATAGTTAGTAAACTGTATTTCATATCAAAATACTAATACAAGGGAATTGAAAAATATGACTGGTTGATGCTGGATACCGTTTCTACTCCTGCTGTTTAAAACATTATATCTTCTGTGCTGTCGTAGTTGGTTCCCATTTCATATTAACATCTCTAACACATCTTGTCTTCATTATATTTCCCTAGTATTTGTCTCAAGGATTCGACACATACTCGTTTGATTCTTAGTAAAACAACAAGAAAAGAGAACCAAATAGTCTTTTGTAAAAATTTTCCGAATGGGGGATGCGAGTGGAAAAGATTTTCTTCAGTATGTGTCACGTGTAATAAGATAGTTGAGTAAGAAGGTGTGAAAAACTTGTCTACCTATCAACGTGAATTATATCACCTGATTAGGTCTCAAGCCCTTGCTATCATTTTTTGAGAGATGAGAATAATTAAAACAAGTTATATTGTGTGCTTTCAGTTTAACTATGTCCAAGAGAATAGCGGATAGTCAGATCACGAGAGACGGCAATCATCAAAGTGATGACGAAGACAAGTTTCAAGATTCCCCACAATTAGCACTGAGCGAAGTGTTGGCGAAAAGGAAGATATTAAAGCCTAGAGGAAGAGGTAAACAAACTCCAGGCCCATCATTCGGTCAAGGCAACGCTTTCGCTTTTGCCAATGGCTCTACCAACGGATCATCTACTACCGGTAGTGCTGATTCTAAAAATAATCAAATCCGAGCTTTGAATGAGAAATTCGTGGAGTCTATAAACAAAGCAAACGTTCCTGGTACAATCTCCAACTTCACTGAAATAGCGAAGAAGTACGTCGCATATTACGAAGGCATCGAAACTGGAAGAGCCTTGTCGACAATCCCAACAGCTTCTGTACAATCACTGGCTTCGAAGCTGACTGATTCAGTAGCTCCTGCTACCAACAATGCCTTCTCCTTTTTGAAGTCATCTTCAAATCAAACAAACGGTGCTCCAACGGTGGCTCCATCTGCACCTAAATTGCCTCAGAACAGCAATAATACTGAAGCAAAAGCTTCTGCTGATTCTGATTCGGACTCTGACTCGGAGTCTGAACAACCTAAAAATATTCCAATCCAAGGACCAACTTTCACCTTGAAAACGGCACCAACAATTAAGAACTCACCCTTTAGCTTTGGTCCCAAAAAGCCAAAGAAACCTTCCTCGGATTCAGACTCAGATTCTGAAGTTGAGATCAAAGGACCAACATTCACATTCAACAAGAAAATTGAAGACCCGGTTTTCAAGTTATCTTCGAAGCCAAACGCAAACGAGATCAAAGATGGTGAAAAGCTGAAAATTCTTGGAACTTCTCAGCATGCGCCTACATTTAACTTTGGCACTGTTAAGCAACCTGCAGCTGAATCAAATGCAGTCAAACCATTTTCTTTCGGAGCTAGCTCGGACAAGCCAGCCTTCAGTTTCGGAAAGACAAACACCGAAGAAAAGGCTGTCGCTAGCACTCCATTTTCTTTTGGTAAACCAGCCGAAGAATCTAGTAACGAGAAACCTGCGTTTACTTTCGGTAAGCCAGTTGACCTGAAGAACGCTGCAACACCAGCGTTTTCTTTTGGCAAACCAGCTGAAATTGTGAACTCTGACAAACCAGCATTTACTTTTGGAAAACCAGCTGAAGCCACGGATACCAACAAACCTTCTTTCCAATTTGGCAAACCAGCAGAGTCCTCGGAGACATCTGCAAAGCCAGCTTTCCAATTCGGCAAGCCAACTGACTCAAACTCAAAGACCGACAATCCATTCTCCACCACTGAAGCAGCTGAGTCTAGTGTCAAGCCAACTTTTTCTTTTGGAAAGCCTGCTGAAGTCTCCGAAAAGTCCAAACCATTCTCTTTCGGCAACGCTACCGAAGCAAATAAGACCTCAATTTCAAATGCATCTCAACCAAATACTGGCTTTTCTTTTGGCGTGTCAGCAGACAAGTCTGCTGAAAGTAAGCCAGCATTTTCGTTCAATACTCCGGCAGCTGGAAATTCTGACGTTCCTAAACCATCCTTTAGCTTTTCTTTCAACAAATCCGACAGCAAGCCTGGATTTAGTTTTGGCAATGGCGCATCGTCATTTGGTAAGCTGACGGATGCCCAAACCAATGGAACTGAAGAAGCAAATGACAAAGTGGAAGAAGAAGAAAGCACTGCTCAATTCAAGGCTGTTGTTGACTTAAAGGACAAAGTGGAGAGCAAGACAGGTGAAGAAGATGAAGAGGTGAAGTATACTAAGCGTGCGAAGCTCATGCTTTATAACAATGAGACCCAAGAATACATAAACAAGGGGGTTGGAGAGTTAAAGGTGTTGCACAATGCTGCTGCCAACAAGTCGCGTATACTTATCAGAGCAGATGGTGGTTTGAGAGCAGTTTTCAATAACTTGATTTCGAAAGACTTTACCTACTCTGCGGTTGGTAATGGGCTGATGGTCAAGGTTCCTGTCATAAATCAAGAGAAGAAGTTGGAAGCATATGTCATTAAAGTGAAGACACCTGAGGACGGTGCAAACTTATTAAAGGCATTGCAAGACCTGCAAAAATAGTCATGTATATTAGAAATAGCTTAACGGCATGATAAAATCCAGAACTGTCACTAGATTTTATATAGCAACACCAATTGTAATCAAGATTAGTGCAATTGCATGAATGTGCCTTTCACCTTACATCCCAATTACCACAAAAGGTAATAGAACCTACAGTACGGGTGAATAAATAAATATAACCGTAAACCGTGTGATATATTCTCTCTATAAGCATTCCAATTAAGTAGCGTGGCAATAAAATCAAGAGGATTTGATTGCATTCATAGCCTGTATAAACTCATGATCAGCACCCAGTAATATGCGTTTTGAGAAGGTAGATGAAATCTCCAGTTTGTTCCCGTACAACTTGAATTGTACCTGTTCTAAGTATGCTAAAATTAACCATATGAAGAGGTCATCGTTCATGCCCTCAAAAAAGTAAATGTCTAAAACTTGATAAATCAATGGGATACTTGAGATTTGTTGTTGCAAAAATCCAAGAACCATGTCAGGAACAAAATCCCAAGTGGAAATCTTGTGGTGATCGAAATGGTCAGCCAACAGAGGCAAACGCTGGGAAAACCTTTGATCAAACTTTTTCATAAAATGTTCATATGTTGAAGCTTCAATTTTGGCTTGTTCTGTCCTGTCTTGTCTAGCAAGTGCAGATTTGTGAGCAAGAAATGCTTGCAACAACTTTGACGTGAGTATTTGACAAACCAGAGAAAAGGTCTTGTAGATGTTCTTGAAGTTGGCAAACATAATAGTAACGAGTGTGTTGAGTTGGGGGTAGTAAAAGTCGTGGACGTCATTTCCGTTGGCGTTAGCCTTTAAATAGTATGCCAATGCCCCTATAACTCTAACGAGTTCGGGGTCACGGACAGCAATAACATCTTTTGAAATCTTGTCAAGCAAAGCTTGATCCATTTTAAGATCCAAGTATGTGCAGCTGTACTTGCCTTGGTCGTGGTGAAAGAATTTCCACCAAATTTGAGGGCGAAGACGTGAATCGACCCCTCTCCACCACACCTTGCTATCGAGCTTCTCCCATTTTTCTTTAAACTCAGCAAAGGAGACGGTATTCACCAAATCATACCATTGTTGTATGTCCAATTCACGCTGCTTCTGTAACTTTTCCAATGCCTGAATTTTCAGCGCCTGGTACTTGTTTTCTTTGGCAAGGGCACGGGCAATCAATTCCTCAGCTTCCTTTTGGTGTTTTTCTCTATCAGAAGAAGATTTTGGGGGCAACCAAGTTGGTCTTGTGTATGAAAAGTACTTTGCTTGAGTTGGTGAAGAAGGTACGGAACTGGCGGAGTTGGACCTGATTGCAGCCGGCTTTTCTATAGGTATGGATACGTTTGGTGAAGAAACACTGCGCAAGTTATTTTTGGGAGGAACAGGTGGGGGTGTCAAGTCAACTTCCAGTTTTGGGAACTCGGGTAACTCTCTAACTTTGGGGAGCTTCATTGAATCACTTACAACAGAGGACTCGGCGGGACCAACTGGACCAGGTTGTAGTGTTTTGAATGAAGTTAGTATTTTTCTTCTCTGTCTTGCCTCTTCAAAAATTTGCAAATATTCGCTATTGTTAAACATGATGGGAGAGCTCAAAGGGTCCTCGCTAACCAGTTTCTTGGACAAGTCGTCGTATGAGCCGAAGGACACCAGCAGTCGCAGTGACACTGTTGAAAATAATGAACTTGAGGAGTTGAAACTGGTGCCGAGTTCCAAGCTGTCGTGGCTCAATACCGAGTTGGGTCTGGTGGATGAAGTGGAAGGAAAAGACGAGTTCACAACGCTGAAAGGCATGCCTATGGGCATTCCAAACTCGTCGTAATCGTCGTCGTCCTCGTCGTCCTCGTCATAATTGTAGTTTGTCTGTTGAATGACGCGAGGATGTTTCTTGGGCATGTGGAAGTCTATCGCCAGATCACTCGTCTTAAGCTTAGCGATAGAAATGTTTATCTGTGACTTTCTGAGCTTCAATCTTTGCAGTGGCGTCAAGTTCGTAGGCGTCTTGTTTATTTGAACCATGTATTGTGAGTTTGTTCCAACCGAGTTTGGTGTGTTGCCAGACCTGGTGCTGCCGCCCGAGCTGACCAGCAGCAGACGAGACATTTGATTTTTTAACGGACTGGGCGTGTGTTTAGGTGGTATATGCTTGGAAATTTGGTGGTTCTTGTAGGATATGTGCTGGTTATTCAAGGCAATGTCCAGTAAGTTATTGTCAGAGACAATATATGGTACTTGTTGGTTGGACATGGCTTGTACAACTTTCAAATTAAACCAAAATTTTTTAGCAAGATATTATAAGGCATATAAAAGAAGTGTAAACATACAAAAGCAATTGCCTACCACACCAATTTCACGTAATGTTTATGGTTACGCAGCTCCAATATTATGGTTTGTGTAATCGCAAAGTATTGTTCGTGTTTCTCTGCTTCTCAATTGAGTGCATCAGGGCGGACTGTGTACAGGAAACGTTGACTTTGTTCAAATGAATTCTCGCTCAAAACGGCGACGCACCGCCCAATAGGGACAGATGGATACTCGAAAGGAGTGCTCTGGCCGACATTTTTGGTTAGGACCGGCAACGACGTAGGGGCAGACCTTACATTTTCTGGGCTACTGCACCTGGATGTCTCGGAACTTCGAGTCCTCGTGAGCCCGACACGTCCGTTATGAACGGTACCCTAATTCCAGGTTTGTTTGCTCTCGTGAATGGATGATATGATATACGAGATTGTTGAGTTCATAATTTAACCGCAACAAGTTGGTGTTCACAACACTTGCTATTTTTCTTGTTGGTTAATCCTCGAGTTCACCCTGTTCCCATGAGTTCCAAATTTAGAACTTTTACAAGGAGGCAAAAAAAAAAAAAATTGTGGAGGCCATAATCACAGTTTTTAAGCCTTAGAGAATTAACTAATAGCCTCAGGTACTGACTTTCTTAATGACATCGTCTACTGGTGGCCAGACTCTGGGGCGTGCGTGGTCAATCGCGTACAAAATGCACAGTGCCTGTTATTACCAAAGTAGAGAAAAGCAAAACGACGCGGTTAAAAAAAAAATCTCGGGTTTTATGATACTCTATGTACAGGATTCTATATCTTATATACTAAACTAATCCTTCTTGTCAAACTTGAAGAATTTGCTCAAGAACTTGCCGACGCGAGTCTGGTTATGGTTGGGGTCTGTTGTGCCCGCATTCGGAGTCTCATCATCTCCCTCCAAGTCCAATTTCCAGTCTGGGTGGGACTTGTTTGCATTCTTGTCGTTGAATGCATCGGCCAAAGCCTCAAGTAATGCAGTTTGGATAGGAGTTTCCGGAACTAGTGTCTTGACCTGTAACTGGACCAACAAGTCTCCTCTATTCTTAAGGTTTCTGTTGATCGGAACACCCTTGTCTGGAACTGTAAGTGTATGTCCGTTTTGGACCCCCTGTCTAACCTTAAGTTTAATGTTGGCTCCATCGACGGTAGGAACAATAATTTCCCCACCCAATGCAGCGGTAGTCATCAAGATATCACGTGTGACAACAATCTTGTTGCCGTCTCTCTTGAAAACAGGGTCTGGCTTGACGTTTATGCGGATGATCAAATCACCCTTGCGCGTGATGTTGAACTGGTCTTTTGTGATAATTGGCGAATCACCGGCCCCTGGAACACGAAGTCTTGAGCCGTCGCTCACACCGGCCGGGAACTCAACATCTGTGGATTTTGCAACCTCTTCAACACCCTGTCCGTGGCATGTGCCACACTGGTCGCTGCGCGCAATTGTGACACCTGAACCTTGACAGGTTCCACACGTAGATGACATGTGGAAGCCTCCCATAAAGTGGGTAGCCTGACCTGTCCCATGACATGTTGGACATGTGTTCTTCTTCTTTCCTGTCTTGAGGCCGCTTCCTTTACAGGTTGTACAGCTCTCCACAGCTTTATAGTTAACTTTGACCTTGGTCCCGAAAATAGACTCCTTGAAAGAAATCTGCTTTAATACTTCAATGTCGTCCCCGACGTGCTCCATAACAAACCCTCCTCTTCCACCTTGGCCGCCTCCACCAGTAGCTCTGCCAAAGCCCTCTTTAAACAAATCTTCAAAGTTGAAGCCAAAACCTCCTCCTGCTGCTCCGCCAAATGGGTTTCCCCCCGCAAATGGATTCCCTCCTCCTCCAGCAAATGGGTTGGCGTTACCATTTGCATCAAAAGCAGAAGCCCCAAACTGGTCATACTGGGCTCTCTTTTCCTTATCATTTAACAACTCATACGATTCCTGGATCTTCTGGAAACGCTGTTGGGCGTCCTTCTCCTTGTTCACGTCAGGATGATTCTTCTTGACTAAATTATGGTATGCTTTCTTGATCTCCTTGCTGTCGGCATTCTTTGAAACTCCAAGAACTTGGTATGGATCATAGTCTATGAGACGGGTTGAACTACTGTGGAATGTCCTACAGGTTGTAAATTTAGGTACAAACACACGATTTGGCTTCACTCGAATGCTGTGAATTGGCAATAATGGTCTGGATAAAAACCGTCTCATCTCAAAACCTAGTTGATCTTCCTGTCAGAATTGGCAATGCTTTATACTTCTTTCAAATTTTTTTCTTCAGTGTTCTAGAAAAAAAGTGGCAATCGATGGTCACGTGTAACTGCCCATGATAAGCAGCGTTTGGCAATAAAAGTAAGTACTCCATCGTGGGCCAAAGATTTGCTCTGAATAAGTAAAAGCAGACTATACTTCAACTATTATTTTCTTAATATTGAAGTTGCTGTTTAGGGGTTGAAATCAAGGCTTCGTTTCCTAGATGTGGAAGCCATAAAATTGAGGTGACCTCGCCGATTGAACTTAGTCTAAAGGTCCTAGTCTCCCTTGAACTACACATATGATGAGAGGTTGCAAACTAAAGTTACACCCCAGTCCAATAATTTGTCTAATAAGGATTTCACTTGTTAGTAACAACTGGTTTAGTTGCCAGGGTATATAGTTTCCTTTTTGCAGCCAACTTTGAAGCTTTCAGCTGCTTGTGCTTCTGACTAGGTCACTGGGGCACAATCGCACTGTTGTACCCTCCGATACTTTAAAAACAATTATAATAGCCGAAAGAACTTGATTTCGAGTTCCAGATGGCAATTGTCTTGGTTTATTCTTTCATTCCAAATAAATACCTAGAACTTGTGGCGCATGACTATAAACATTTATATCGTTCATCCCTCGAATACGGCAACTTGTCCGAGCGGTTAAGGAGAAAGACTCGAAATCTTTTGGGCTTTGCCCGCGCAGGTTCGAATCCTGCAGTTGTCGTTTTTTTTTTTTTGCTCCATGACTATACAGATAGCGCATTTCAAGATTAAATTTAATATTAAAGTCGACAACAATGGCTAGAGGTCATAAGGAATCAGCATCGGAATCAGAATCGGGAAAACATACACACACCGGTCCTGTTACCAAGACACTGCTCAAGGCAAAGAATCAAGCGGCTCTTCAGGCACAGCAGCTCTATCTCTCCAAGCACATCAACTCCAACGGCCCACAAGATAAGCCTAAAGTTAAACCCTTAGATTTCGAAGCGTTTGATGATGCTACGTTGATACGCTATACCCAACGTTATAACTTGGGGCTTCCAAAGCCAATCGGCATAAACAACGACATTTTGAACAGTGAAATCGGAAAGAAGACGTACACCAAGAAGATGGCCAAACACAGACCCGCATGTATCAGCAAGCCAGAGCTCGCTTCACACTTGAAGAACCACTTTTTGAGTTCACCCATCAAAGAAAACGAGATAGTAACCAACTTTTTGTACAAGGTGATGAACCAAGACAGTGACTTCAAGTTGACATTCAAATAGGGATACATAGGTAATGGAATTTAGCGTAACGAAAACAAACTTAACCTCTAACCTGAGATCACCGAGAGGACGATCTTTCAAGTCAGGAATATCGTAGTAGTTAGCCACGGAATCGTTGAAGACGTGTGGCGCTTACGTGTAGTGCCGCCACCTCTTTAATTTTACAGATTTTTGACGAATCCTGGAAGAAACGGTTAAGAGACAAATTAGGTTTTGATATAGGACTACCGGTACAATTGACGTCAACATCTTTTCGGTCAATATAGCTCTTCTAGCCTCTACATTGCTGCTTTTGCAAGCAACCATTTGCTTACTTTATAACCGCACCAAAGCCGAATTCCAAGCTTCTGTTTTCTAGGTACCCATCCTAACGGTCTGGATCAAGAAGATTGTCCGCTCTCACTTTCTAGCGAAAATTTCCAACAAACTTAGACCCCAGTCATCATGGACAGCTCCACTATCATATTCATAATAACACTCACGGTGGCCTTTATCTTCTTAAGATGGTTAATTCTGCCAGTTCCAGAACTGTCTGACTTTCAACTTGAACAGGAAAGCTCAAACAACCAAGAAGCACCCAACTCCAACCGCAGACAAGTTACCGAGAGTATGATCGAGGTAGTTCAAACATTAGCCCCAACCCTTACGCGTGAGCAAATCATCCACGACTTGAATAGATCGGGATCGGTGGAAGCTACTGTCGAGACGTTTTTGTCTAGAGGCTCGTTACCATTTCCTCCGGGCGCAAGAAGGGCTCCTCCGCCACCAGCAGAGGATAACCAAGCAAGACAAAAGAAGCCAACCACTACTAAATCAAAGAACTTACTCGAAAGATACGATATTGACATCACAACCTTGGAGGATCCAGTGGAAGAGTCAAGCAAGGCAACCGGAGCCGATCCCGCTGCAGACTTGGCTCGCAGAAAGCAAGACATGATCTTGGCTGCTAGAAAGAGATTGGCAGCTCAATTGTCGAACAACAAGTTGTAAGCTGATTTGCGTTGGGTATTACAGATCTATGAGTGGTTATACAAATACAAGTTGTAATTATACAAAAGTAGAATTGCGTGTCGTGAGATCTTTACTTGGTAACGAGTGTGGGGGCGATCCGTTTCTTCTTTGGATCGCTCAGCTTGGTGAAAAATGCATCAATGGTAGGAGTAGCGTTAGGGGTGACTTCAGCTGGCTCGTTCGGTTTTGAGTCGGCTGCTTTGGGCTCTGGTCTTGTTGGACTTGTCTGTGTGATTTCTACCAGATCCACTTCCATTTGTGCACTTGAATCTTCCTTCAATGGAATACTTTTTGTTTCCTCTAAAGCTGCTGTGGTACTTGCCACGGGTTTGTCATAAATCTTACCAAACAACCCAGCATCAAAGTCTATAACAGAGCAAAATCCGTCTGTTGAGCATGCTACCAATCTAGCTCCGTCGTTGCTCCATTTGAGATCTGTTATGGCGGAGTAATGCAAGTTGCTTACAAACCCTATAGGCTTGAAGTTGTCTGTAGAGTAGACGATAACCGATTCTAAAGTCGCCACGGCAAACACCAGCTTGTATTCCAGAGCAAAGAACAGCGTATCTGTAGATTCATAAAGTATTGGAGAAAACCGCACGACTGTGGCAGGTTTTGTCAAACCCTGGAGCTTGAACACGGGAGTAGAGGTCAAGCTCAGTCGTATAAACACAAAAGCGGTATTGGTGTTTTCATCTTCCGAGTCGTCTATCCCTGCTGGAGTGATCAACAACTGGCCATCTGGAGAGAAGCTCAATCTCCGGAAAAACGATTGAAGTGTCTCAGAATGGTACAAGAAGTGATTGTCGTGCTTCTGGAATCTATGAATCAATTCTTTGGTAGTGGAACTGTATATGTTGACTGTTCTGTCTGCTGACTGTGTTGCCACAAACTGGTTCAAAGGGTCCCAGTACACGCCTTGGACATAGTGTGCATGGTCGGTCATTGTATGGATCAACTTGCCCTGCCACTTCGAACTCGAAGGAATAACCTCATAGATCCTCGCTATATTATCCATCGACCCTGCAATAATGTATTTCTCATCAGGAGACCAGCAAATGTCGTTAATTTCGCTGGTCGAGGATCTCAACTGTGCAATGCATTTCCAGCTTTCCTTGGGATCGTCATCTTCATCATCTTCAAAGTCTTTTATTATTGTGGGAGAAAGTTCCCAAATCATAATAGTACCATCATCCCCAGCACTAGCAAGCACCTTACCCAGTGGCGAGAATCGTACCACGTTCACAGCTTGTGTATGTTTTTTAAGAGTACTCAAGAAATTGACTTGATGCCCTATCATCTCCCACACACGTATATTATTGTCACCTCCTGCAGTCACTAGACGATTAACGGGACTGTCTTTCAATAGCGATGGTGGTTGAAAGTCAACAGAGTAGATTGGCTGTGTCTCATTGTGCCAATGAATGGCTAGTGTGGTAGCATTCATGATTTGTTGTATATTTACGAAAAATTCTTGATAGAACGCGTTTGCAACCGCTACACGTGAAGCGAACCGTTATGAGATAGTGTCGCTCTTGACCTACTTTTGCCAAATTCTCTTTGCTGAGACATTGAAGGTAATGCATTGAAGTGAAATTACTTGATATGACCCTGTTGTGTATCATTGGTAGCTTACTATGAAAGGACCTATCGGTAGTTCCAGCGGCAGTGTGAAGTTCCCAGGTAGACACACCATTTTTGCTTATATGATTGCCAAATCTACATAAACAGCTACAACCACGAGTAAATATACTCTGGGATATCTGTAGATGCTGTAAGTCCGGCAAACACCAGCTTGACCGTTCTGTTTGTAGCTGAACCCCTAGATGCATACTTCGTTCGTTGCGCACCGTAGAGTGGCAGACCTCAATTCTTATCGATTAACAGAAAATACAAAATTAACGATTGATGAACTTCAAAGATAGCAAAGAGCTCCGTGAATTGGCGGCCACCTTCACATTATTAAACAAGGATGGAATGCTACTGACTGATGTGTCGGAGTGTGAGACGGGGGAGGTCAGCACCGAGGAAGAATCGGGTGCTGAGATGTCTGGAGAAGAAACCGAAGTTGAAGGCTCGACAGTAACAGCCAGCCAGTACATCTACGAGGTTCCAACATTATCAATGAGCTCAAAATTTGAACACAAGAAGAAGGAAAAAGTACATGAAGCAGCTCAAGTACCAGAGAAGAACTATGAGGTGACTAAAGAAGCAGCAAAAGACAATGTTGAAGAGGGTAAAGAGCTGAACGTCAAATACAGCAGTGTTGCTGACGACCGATACTATGATGGGTATGCGGCCGAATACATGGATTGCATGAATAGAAATCCAACAACATACCACTTTGTTCAACACTTCAAGTCTGTCTTGACGAACAATGCATTTACCTATCTCAGCAACCAAGAAGACAACACCTCCAAATTAGAAAAAGGAGGTTTCTACTTTACCACGTTGGAAGACCAAACTTTGGTGGCGTTTATTGTTGGAGACAAGTGGGTTCCATCTAAGGGGAGCGTTTTTGTTGGAACCCATGTGGATGCTGTTGGAATCCAGGTAGTTCCTGGAGGACTGCAAGTGAAGAATGTGAACGGGTACGAAGTCCTTGGAGTTGACAACTACAGCGGGCCAATAAACGAGCTCTGGGCCCTGAGAGACTTTGGTCTCGCCGGAGCCGTGACGATTGAGACCGAAGAGGGTCAGTTTGAAAAAGTGTTGGTTGACTCTGAAACACCGATCGGAACTATAGCGTCGATTCCCGAGTTCTTGGCATTATCGAGAAAACCAGGACCAAACGGGAAATACCATTTACAGGGCAACGGGCGTCCGATCATTGGATTTGGCGGCCACGAAGAGGCCCCTACCGAAGAGGAGCGCAAGTCTCCATTGTTGGAGAGCCATTCGTTGTCGTTTTTGAGGTACGTGAGCAGGTTGAGTGGTAAGCCTATAAGCTCAATAAAAAGCTTTGACTTGAGATTATATGACGCTCAACCAGCGACCCGAGGAGGTCTCAATAGAGAGTTCATCTACTCTTCGAGCTTGGACGACAGACTCTGCTCCTTTGATGCAATGTATGGATTGTTGGAGTTCAGCAAGAAGTTCTTCTTGGATGACGATATTTCCGAGTACGACGGGTTGGTAGGTGTGTACTTTACCAACCACGAGGAAATTGGCAGTGGGCTGAGAACAGGAGCCCAAGGTGGGTTCTTGTTGGACACGTTGAAGACGTTGGTGGGTGCAAGAAGCAACAGCCAGGAAACAAGTCTCTTGGAGCTCACTTCGCAAACCATCATGCTCTCGTCAGACGTGACACACTGCTTAAACCCCAACTTTCACGACATATACTTGGAAAAGCACATGCCCAAGCCCAACACAGGACCAACTATCAAAATCGATTCCAACCAGCATGTGTTAACAGACAGCATCGGCTATTATTTTTTGCAGGAGTTAACAGACAAGTACATCCCCGAGGTGAAATTGCAGCAATTTCATATAAGAAACGACTCAAGATCTGGGGGAACGATCGGGCCCATCATGAGTAACGCCCGAAGGGGTCTCAACGGGGCCAAGTTGATCATCGACGTGGGAATGCCCATCTTAAGCATGCATTCGGTGCGTAGCACAATGGGCTCCAAGGACGTGGGTTTGGGTGTCCGCTTCTTCAGAGGGGTGTTTGAGCACTGGAAAGATGTCCCCAGTGAAATTGAGTATGACTACTAAAAGAACAGGAGCATGTAACTAGGAAGTAATGCATCATGCAAAACAAAAGCCTTTCTCACGAATACATTAAGCAATTGTACATATGTCAACATAGATGTAGTTTTCGTTTTGGGCAAATCAGACACACCTAATTCATGCAACAAATAACGATTACGAGCCTGAGGTGCGCCTAGAGGCGTATTGCCACACCTTAAGATTGTCAATCTTGGAGAATGTTGGCCTGCGGAAGCCTTGATTGTTTTACCGTGGGCTCCAACTTTACGAGACTTTGCGCACGGTGCTTTTACACGAATGCTAAACAATGAAGCCGCGAGAAAAAAAAGCACAACAGCGTGCTGATCTACAGGAGACGATTCACCATAAAAAGTTTGTATTATAATGACAATGGTAGCTCATTAGACTTGACGGTTGTCAATGAAGCAGGGAGTCAATGGACAAATTTGGGTGGAAATGCTGTACGTATATAGGCAATAAAGAAGGGATTCAAAGTTGGGATTTGGAGTTTTCGTGACGTCGTTTCATCGTGGCTAGCACGGTGGAGTAGATGATATGTAAGCAGGGATAAAGCTGTGAGCCCGCTAATAAATGAGTAGCACGAGCAACGTTGATCGTGCAAGCTGAAGATGGGAGGATCTTCTGGGCCCTTACAAGCCGAATAAAACTGTGGTTGCAACAATTGAACCCAACATCAAGGCCAACTTGTAGGATCTATTGTTTGGAGTAAAGTTGGCCGAAGCAGCACCACTGTGAGCGGACGCACTGGGAGGATGTGATGACAAGGTCAAGGTCTGAATGTCGGAAACTGGGACGGACGTGAAGGTGCTCTCGGAGGCAACAAGAAGACTGGTGGAGTCCAGGCCACTGGCGGAGATGGTCACTGCAGTGTTGTCTCGTTGGAAGGTGCTAGTCTGTGAAGGAAAGGCAGTCACAATCTGCAAGCTGGTCAATGAGGCAGATACTAGCAGTGGTGTGGCAGCAGAACTATCGACTAAGAGTGACATGTTTGTATTTGTAGTGAGTTATAATTATTTGATAACCTTTATAAAAGTTGATCTGGCAGCACACGGGGAACACGATTCCTTTATATATTCGAAGACTATGTAAAATTTTGACACACTACTGGAATGTTTGCACAAAAGGGTTTGTATCAGGGGCACCCTTTTTCTGAAACTAAAAATTTGCCCGGACAGGGAAATTGTGACACTTTTCAAACAATCCACCCAACACTCATCACCAGCAATACACGTAGCGGAGCATATCCCGTATTGTGAAGGCACATGTAACAATCAGCTATGTTTACGCTAACATTTAATTGTGCCAAATACACAATCATTGATGAATTGCCTCCTGCCGCGATAATCCTCGCGTACCAGAGTGGCCCTTATTGTTCCCAGATATACATTTCGTCATTGTGCAGCTGTGCAACTTGGATTTGGTACAGTGCTCATGCAACAGCCAAAAAATATTACGGTACTCGGTTCTAATTTGTCGACTTTATGATTGTTTTTGTACAAGCGCATCCTTTTGGTTCTGTACCTGGTTAATAATTCAAGGGGAAGACGTAGGAACCAATCCACCCGAAGTAAAAAGAAATGTGTACTCCTACACGTACAGCCCGATACAAAAATACACACGGGCTAATTTTAGTCTTTTTTGTCTTGCAACAAGCCCTCCATTCCTGGGGCCCTTCTGTCCCACAACAATAACCTACGTCAAGCATAGGTATCAAAGATCTATATCATGCCGGCACTGCTCTGCAATTTAAGCTTTTATTTTTTTGATTTGCAATGATATCCCAATCGGGCTCCATGTTCACAACACTGCAGTTTGGTTTGAGGTTTGTAAGGAGTTGCGCGAGTGCAACCTGAAACATAGCCCTCACCACGGCTTAATCCCTTCATCTCCTGGGTGCGAAACAGTCCTTACTTGAACATTCTAGAAGTGGGCTTGCATATTCACTTCCGTGGTGCCTGGGCTTGGTTGGTGTTTTAGAGGTGCCTGCTATTGTTGCACCCACTTCTGTGATGCACCTCAACATGTGGCTTGCAATATGCTTTTCACAGCACAAGTTGCAGAACAACAGAGGGAATGCTACGCACGTGAACAGCCTCTCACGACGCATATCCCCCATTTGTTTATAATTACAAACCGTCGTGTCCGTTTCTCGTCACGTCTACAATTTCGTCACGAGAGCTTTCGTGCTGCCTTCAAATTATATCTCCATTCACATGGGATTGGTATATCTGGACTGGTGTAACGCTCGGACACCAGAAAGTTGAAGTAATACACCCCATTTCCACGGGTTGGTTTCCAACCCTTCCGACACCCTCGGATAATCGCTGAATCTCAAGATTGTTCTCTGAAACAAGTTTCAGAATAAGCACACAAGCAAAATAGTATTGTATCAGCTCCCAATGTCTCACTCTTCTCCACGAACTGGCGCTACGAGTTTCTATTTTTTTTATTTAAGAAGATGCAAATGTCGACAGATGGCCAGGAATGTGAACAATACTCTTCTGCCTAAGCGTCGTGTTCTTTTTTTTTTTGAATTCAGGCACAACGCCTAATTAGTGTGCTTCGTAACAGGAACTCACGAATTGAGCCTCTACCTGCACTAACCAAGAAACTTTCCGCCATGCCTACTGGATATGCACCGTCTTCCACGTTGAACCAACCCTCCGGTGTGTCGTCTACGTGCTTCTTATACTATCGACTCCACGGCTTGCCTGAAAGTCATTACACTACCCCACGGAAAGTTAATTTCTAGTGGCCCTTCCTTTTCCGTCGCCGTCCCAAGTAGGCGTTCACCTCCAATTCTGCTTTGCCATCCCAGGGAACCTAACCCTAATCAACGTTCAAACCTCTCACGTTATAATCTCTGAGCTCATTCAATAGGGCTAAGCCATACCCTAACCGTTTGAATGGAAATGAGGATCTCCTCCACGTTTTTGTGGACTCTCCCAGATCCAACGTAACCGTATCGCATGCGCTTGCAAAATGCCCCGAGATGACCTCATTTCAACTTGCCAGTGTTTGGTACCCCTAGTCTGTCACTCTTGATTTAATTGTCACTCTTTTTTTGAGGGTTCCTTCCTATCTCGTATCTAAAACAAATGATCTCTAAACTTATAGAAATCAAATGTCTACCATTGAGGGGGTCTTGTCGGCCTTACCGCCAGAGATTTTGAAGGAGGTGTTTCTTTACTTGACGAAGAAAGATGTGCAGTTCTATATAGGGGACCCTATGCTACATACGTATGCGATGTTGACATGGTTCGAAAAGGTTAGAGTAAGAGGGGGAACCTTATTTGAGAAGTTCTATCCATTCTTTTGGAACCCTCCAGAAATACAGTACAGAAACTTGGTCAAGTTTCTACAAGCTGGATACATATATCCCAAGCAATTGGAATTTTCCACGGGGACTTGGGATTCAATTGAAATTGCCATCAGGAAAGATCCGTCTTTTGTCTCCAGATTCGAATCAATACAGTATTCTTTGTATACTTCGGTCTTCGTAGACTGGGAAATTGAGAATGATGCCGAAGGAGATGGTTCTGACACCGACGGCGAGCAAGGTTGGAGAGTCCATGAATACGACGCTCTCATTAGTGAATGGGAAGATGACCGTGACTGGGATATGTATGTCTCCCACGAAGCGCAAAACCCCCAGGTGGCCCAAGAAGCACCGCTTGCAGATCCAAGAGATTGGAATTTGGAGAGTGACGACGAAGAAGGCGTTCTCCCTTTGGACTTGGGTGAGCTGTCTCCTTTCACACCATCAAGGCACCTACTTGAAACTATATCGAAATGGCCCAATCTTCATAGAATGGAACTAGAAGTTCTCAACATGGCTACTACGCCACTTCCAGATAATCTTAAGGAGCTTCTGCTTTCAAAAACCATACTTTTCCCAGCAAAGTTTCCAGATTCTCTAAAAAAGTTGACTTTGGGTGAATATCGCCACCACCCTACTGCAATCAGTCCAAGTGCCTTCCCAACAAGTTTGACTTCTTTAACAGTTTTGGAATACTTGCCTCCCAGAAGGGCCCTAATTACGGATCTTTCTCACCTCTGCGCCCTTAAAACATTGACTATAGGTTTTGTGACCGACTTTGCATTGGCAAGTTTGAAGTTGCCCCAAAATTTGCAGTCATTAACTGCACAAGAAACTAACGTAATTGAAATTGAGGGTATTTCTAAACTAACAAAGTTATTGAAGTTTGAAATTATCACTTGCAGCATTAATACACTGGTTTTAGAAACCCGTTTCCCGTCAACATTGAAACATCTAAAATTTAATAAGGTTACGCCTCGCCAGAGTCGACTGGTTCGAATTGGCGACCAATTGGTGAGATTGGTAGACTTACAACTACCCCATCAACTTGAGTCTTTAAGCATTATAAAGTTGAAGGGCTTTTACGCAAAACTGTTCCGATTGCCGCTGAGTATGAGGTCACTACAGCTTGTCAGAACCAAACTTTTTTCATTCCAGGATGGTTTGATAGATAAAAGCACTCTAAGAGCACAGTTTCCTAAAGGATTAAAAGAATTAACCATTTCTGGCTGCTCTTACACCAAGTTGGATTCAAATCTTGCGGAACTACCATTGATAGTACTTGATTTTGCAAAATCCAAGTTTGCTAATCTATTGGAGTTAATGTTTCCAGTGCTGCTTCAAAGGTTACTTGTGCTGCACTGTGGCTTGAATAAACTAGATGTCAGTTATTTACATTGCCTACAATATTTGGATGCCAACTGCAATAAGTTTGAGCTACTTGAAGATTTGAAAGTGTCTGACAACTTGAGGCATCTCAAGCTAGCTTCAAACCAGCTCACCAGCATAGATTGCGGCACGAAAGCTAGAAGATTATGTGTCTGTTTCAATGACATTCAATCGATTGGAAAAGACTTTAGAATTAATCTGCCCTACCTTTGCTCCTTCACTTGTGTCATTCCTGGACTTGAGACACTCGACCTTGATAATATTCCTCGCTCAGTGTGCTACCTAGACTACAAGGGCCAGAATTTTACTTGCAAAGGTAAAACTTGGCCAAATCTAAGGAACTTCTCTCTTTCTTACTGCAGAGAGTCGCAGATACAAGTTCCTGACATTTCCCAGCAGGCTGGGGTAGTCCAATTTGCAGATCATTTTCAAATGGGGAAATACTTTGAAATGATGAACGGGGAACTTCGAATTTTTGATGGAGATGTTCAAGTTCAAAATTACATTTAAAATATGATTGGTATATTGCCCACAGATTAGCACAGTTGGTACTTTAGCAAGCTGTTGGGCATTTTAACAAGCAAATACGTAGTTTTCAAAATGTTTTGTCGCTCACAATATAAAAAGCAGCTAACACTTTTACTATGAAAATGATGCTGTAGCTCAATGGTAGAGTAGTGGATTCCAAATCCATTGGTTGCAGGTTCGATTCCTGTCAGTGTCATTTTTTTTGCAAATCTCTTTATTTATTTCGCACGACCTTTTTTTTGTTGACACGAAATCGATTCAATCCAAAATTGAACAGTTTTTTTTTAAACAGCTACCACAAGCAAAACACGCTTATAATCCATTCAATTGTGGGAGATAAAGGTGAACTAAGTCATCGAGAATACTAATCAAACATGGTTGTGTTAGCTGCTTCTATTTGTACGCGTGGTGGGAAGACCTTGTTGCTGAGACAGTTTCGTGATTTGAGTAAAGACAGAATCACCGAATTGTTGGCAAACTTTCCATCGTTGATTTCCCAAGGCTCCCTGAAGACTACTGTTGAGGATGAAAGTGTTAGATATGTTTTTCAACCTTTGGAAGAATTTTATATTGTGTTGATCACCAATAAGTCTTCTAATATCTTGCAAGACATTGATACCTTGCACCTTTTTGGGCTGACCATAAGTAACCTTCTTCGTGTTGTCGAAGAACGTGAAATCTTTGACAATGCATTTGAGATCATTAACGCGTTTGATGAAATTATCAACTTGGGCTACAAGGAAAACACCACATTATCTCAAATCCAAACTTTCTTGAGCATGGACTCCCATGAGGAAAAGATCCACGAGATCATTGAAAGAAACAAGGTTGTAGAAGCCAATGAAGAGAAGAAGAGAAGAGCCAAGGATATACAAAGAAGGGAATTGGCAATCAAGGAAGGTAGAAAGATAATAGGACAAGAATCTGATATGTACAGATCTTTAGGAAATGCTGGTTCAGACTACTCCTCCCAACAATCTGGCTACCCATCTACTGCCATTGCAGAAGACTCTTCATTACTCCAACAGCAACAATCACCACAACCTGCTCCATTGAGAGGCTCCGGTTTGCAATTGGGTGCCAAGAAGCAAAACATGAGGGCACCGGCCGCCGCCGCCGCTGGCGCAGCTGCTAATGCTAGAAACTTGGGCCCAATCAGACCTGACGTTCCACAAAATGTTTCTGGTAGTGCATCTCCTGCCATTTCCGCCAGCCCAGTTAGTGCTCCAAAGACTCCAAACAATGGTATCCTTATTACTATTTCTGAAAAGGTGAATGTTCAATTATCTCGTGATGGTGCCATCGTTTCTTCAGAGGTCAAGGGTGACTTGCAATTGAGAATTAACAATGCCGATTACGCCAAGTCCAAGATTTTGGTTAAGACTGCTGAAAAGGCTGCTGGTATTCAATACAAACCACATCCTAACGTTGATAGACTGCTCTTCTTAAACCAAGGTGTGATTGCTTTGAAGGATCAAAGCAAGTCCTTCCCTTCAAACGACCAAGGTATTGGTGTGTTGAGATGGAGAGCTACTGGAGGTAAGGAAGACGCTTCTTATGTTCCATTGGTGTTTACTGCTTGGGTCAATGTTGACGACAATGGCATTGCTCAAATTACCTTGGAATATGAACTCAGCTCCGATTTTATAGACGCATACACCCAAAACCCAGGATTATCCATTAGTCAATTCAAGATCTTGGTTCCAGTGCATTCCGATGAAGTTCGTTTGGCCGAAGACTACTCACACGTTTCTTACGAAAACACAGACTACGGTGTTGTCTTCTCCATTGGCGATTCTCTGGTTGAGGAATTAGCCAACGGTGGGTCTTTTGAGTTCACCATCCCAACCCAAGATGAAGAATCCTTATTCCCATTCCAATTGCAATTTGAAATCTCCAACCAAGAAGACTTGGTCAGCGGCATTTCCTTGGGTAAGGTCAACGTAGAGGATGTTGTTCGTGCATCCGAAGACGAAGAACTGTTGCCATTCGACTTGAAGTACAGTTTGTTGTCTGAAGATTACCACGTTGTTTAAAGTGTAAATCAAAATAAATGAATCTATTTGTATAAATCTATTTCAACGGTGACAGATCGCCTGGATCGTCACACTACCATCGTAACTCCCGATAATGCTATGGAAAACCTGATACCCAACTTCTCTTTGGCGTTCAACTCGTCCAACTGCTGCAAGATGATGCGCCTGGGTTCTTTTAGATCTCCAGTTGTGATGTGTTCTTTAACGTGAGTAACAACCACGTTGAGGGCCTCAAAAGCCGTGGCATCTCCCTTTGACAAAGCCAAACATTCCTGCTTCAATACCTTTAGCTCTTCCACCAAGTACGTTGGATTTAAATGCCCGTACAATTCTAGATGCCCGACCGAGTTTGAGTTTGAACACTCCAAAACCAAGGTCTTGAGTTCTCCCTTTACTATCAAAGGAGCAATGCGTTTCCAAATCTTCAGGTTGTAGTCCAAATGTGATATTGCGTCGCTTTCAAAGTCGCCAAAGATTAAGATGCGTTCCTTATCTTTGTAGCTTATCAAAAAGGCAGACGAGATGTAATTCTTGTTATCAACATTCTTGCCATGGTTCAAGGGAAACATTTCTATTGAGTAGTTTGGATTTATCTGAACCAGCTTGTTGTACTCGATTTTGTTGTAATTTATAAAGGGCAAGTTTGGCCAGATAATGTCGTTGAAGATGTGCTTCTGTAGTGCCTCACAGGTGCTTGCGGAAGCGTATATCTTTTTAGAAGGTATTGACGGCAGGTTGATGACCAACCCTCCAATGTGGTCTAGATGAGGATGTGTTATCAAACAGGTCAAACATTTGGAGAGGATTTCTTGTGCCACCCGGAAGGGATTCCCCAACTTTCCAAACGGCATTACCAGGGGCACACGGATGTACAGCAGGGGCGGCAAGGCGTCGTCATAGAACTCTAAGGGTCGGCACTTGAGTGTTCCGTTCTTCTGGTTGTTAATGATTTCTGTCAACAGGGCTAATCCAGAGCCGGCGTCTATCAACATCAAGTCCAGCGAATCGTTGTTGCTCTCTAGGATCAGCTCGAGCGAAACAGAGTGTGGCTTGAGAAGTATGGAGCATGTTCCAACTTCAAGAGGTCCTCCGGATGCCCCTAAAAAGGTGATATCAAACATGAGTAAGACACTTGGGTAGCCAGACTCACTTTTTTGGGGTTTGAAACTCCTTTTAAACAATTCTTAGTAAGATTAATTTTTTTCTCTTCGTTTGTTTCCCGCTCGCAAGTTGTGTCTCCAGACTTCCATGTATGGAACACCGAACATTTGAGTTCCGAGATTGGTTGCTGATCACAATTAAGGTTTGGGGGGATGCATGGAACACCACAAAAAACAAAGGTCAGAGGTGTGTGAGAGGTGCAGCCCTTACCCCATCTTCAATATGTCGGCAATTTAGAAGCAAAATATTTATGGGCTGAACTAAACATGGATTTCTGGGCTTCCACGAACTGCATGGAATGTCACACAAGATAAGCCCAACAATTTTGCACGTGGAACGTGGGAGGAAGCAAAAGGATCACTAAGCTGTCTACGCTAACTGTGATTGTGCTCCTCCATCATAATAGCCAGTTTTTATTTTTTATCGGCTGTTCTTTCGCCAACAACCTAGAAGGAACAAAACACATCATCGGTTGAACCTTAATGTGGGCCCCTGACCAAAAGGCTGTGTCCCGGTTCTCCTAAAAAATTTTCTGGAACGGTGGATTCTAGAAAGTGGGTTGGCACACCCTGTTTCCATGTGTGTGACTTTCCATACGTGGAAGAAAAGAGCCGTGGATCGTTCACACCACGGTTAAAACTACGCTAAACAGACCAACTGTACATGCATGAGATCTAGACTTCTGGAAACTACGCAAAGAATATAAAAGCAGCCGCTCAATTAAAACACAGTGTGCTATTGTTGCCAGCTGGTTGTGAGGGGCAGACAAACAATAGCGATTGTAAGTCATCACCCATGACGCATTCCAATTTCGCATCAATAACACCCAAACTTTAATCTCCGGGGTCGCTCCTTTAAACATAGACGGTTTGCCACAATTGCGCTGGTGTGTTTGCCCAGGGTGTGAAGAGCGTGTTCATTAGCGGTTTTTGCGGGTGGCTCTCCGCCCCCCCTCTGGCCATTTCAGAGTTTGTGCGTCTGTGTTCCGGCTTTGCTGGAGTGACGGAGTGACAGCTTGCAGCCCTTGGGGTTGCATGAAATGTCATACGTGTGCGCCACTTTTTATATCCGCTTGTTGCATTGTGTTTGACTCTACCAATAATCTGTCTACTTCTTCATGTATTTCAGTGTTGTTGCGTTTCGTATATGCCTCCCTACTTAAAGTTGAGTGCTACCATATCCCTTGATATCGTGTGCAAATCTCCAAGATTGGTTGGAGACCTCGATATTCTTTTCATGGGTGAAATCCACCTTACGACTCAAAAAGTCGGCCTTCCCGTCGTTCTTGATGGTAACCAAGGAAAACTTGTCCAAGGATCTGGCGTCTCTATAAAATAAAACACGCATACAGTCCATGATAACCTTTTTAGCTTGTTCTTCTGTGACATTGACGTATTCGGGATCAGAGGGAATCAATTCTCTCAACAAGGGAACAGCCAAGTGTTTACCAAACCCAGTGGCCAACGTGGAAGCTCCGTAGGTGACGCCGTACAAGTCAACATATCTCAAAAATGGGGTCCCGTCATCTTCAAAACCTCCAACAACAATAGCATTCCATAATGGATCGATCTTCGATCTACGGTTGTACATCACTCTGGATAAGTATTCGTGGACGTGTGGTGCTCTCAATTCGTGTCCTCCATCGTTGTCATAGTCTTCGCTGGTTTCCAATTCTTCCAAGATTCTTTCAAGCTGTTGCATGTCGGAAACGTCTCCCAGAATACCAACCACAGTCTCCTTCCCGACTCTAATCAATCTTTCAACGTTGTTGAAACGGAGCAATGACCCGTATGACCCCATTGTATCGGCAGCCATTATTATCCCATCCTTGTATTTAAGGGCAATTACTGATGTGGTGGTGATAATTGGTTGTTGAGAGTTCATCTTTGGGAATGCATCAGCCGCTGCTCCTTCCGGGTCTTGAAGTCTGGCATTAGCAATCGCGTGTGAGTACTTCCCATACGTGGCATCCGATGGTCTACCCCAAGAAAGTGGATCGTGATTCATTGTATCTGGTGTGTCTTGAGTTGGTTTTTTTGAGTCGCCACTCAAAGAAAATAGTGTACAGGAATGTCGTGCCAAATCCATTTATCAACTATTCGTGCCAGGTATGCCTTCTGTCTACATGACGTTGTTTAAGACTTGGAAATACAGTGAGAGTAACTTAGGAGGATGTAGATTGAAAACTCATATTGTAGCCGTGGTTCCTGCTTTTTGTGAGGTGTGATTTCGTTTGGTACTTGGATCCTCAGAATTATCATAAAATGTCCAAATTGGTGTGTTATTGAAGTTGGACATAAGTTGTAGCAATTGAGCTGATTTAACGGCTAGCACGCAGGTGTAGCAATATCTGCTTTTCTTGCTAGTTGTATTTTCTTCTAATTGTATTTTTTAAAAACCGTAGTAAGGTTGCCACTTTTCTTAGGGTGAGCTTCCCGGGACATACTACACGGACCCTGTCAATAACTTGGCTGCCAAGCTTCCTTTCCCGGGGAACATCCAGGAAACTAAGTAAACTATTCTGTCTTTAATAAGGAGCGAGCGTGTATATTTTGCTTGCTAGGGTTCCCGGTCGTTGAGTTATCGTCCTGATAATTCCTCCCGGCACATATTTCACAATCTACAAAGTGACCACTTAGGTATGGAATCGAGGCCCGTATCGTTGGAAGTACCTTAAAACAAAATAGAAACATGCTCTTGCTTCGCTTCTATGATTTTCATGGTGATTTTCTTTGCACTGGTCTTTAGGTTCACCTCTGATTTCAACAGTCAAATCATTCTCCATACTTTCCCCACAAACTTGCCCACTAGCTTTTCAACGAGTATTTGGCACCTCAATTCCATCCAATCCTCGAGTCTTGTCTTTCCTCGTTACGTTTATTTTCATATACTTATCTACCAAACCAAAGTTGCACCACCGGATGTAATGTCATCAATTTCCACATCCTTAGGAGCGCTGTATCTAAATCTCTTGGACAACTCGGATCTTGCAAAGAATTCACCATCCTTAGGGTTGATTGGGCTCTTTGGTGTGAAGCTTGTAAAGGAGCTAGATCCACTGGCCTTACCTGGCAATTCTCCGTTTGGGGCCATTGGGTGTGCCTTTGGAGTGCTGGAAGCCTCTTGTTTGTGTTAGTATTTTCAATGTCCAAATCCAATAACAAAACCAAAGACATAGTCAATTTACTTACTAGCAGCATGGTGAGGTCCACCAACAAACTTGATGAGAGGAACGTGCTTTAATAATCTAGTGGCAGGTCTCATGTTTCGTTTCGTTAGCCTTTTTGTTAGAAAAAAGTTTGCTTTTATTGGACCCGAATCGACTCGCACTCACTAGCAGCCCCGGCTCCCCGTGCCCACTTGTCCGAGCAAGTCCGGGGACAGAAAAATGACCGGCTTTGTATTTTGCAACCACAGAAGGGAATCTGGGCCTGCAACAGTGGCCTCCATGAGCAAGTTATGTGTACTTCCCGATGAAATCTTAGTTAGGATCCTATACTATGTGTACGTTTACGCTGGGCACCGAGTCAGCGCAATCGTTGACTTTGTTTGTTCTTGTAAGGAATACCAGCGACGGTTTGGTTTTTTGGTATATGCTTTGCAGCCGATGACAATAACAAACAAAGCTAAAGCACAAACTTTAAAAACCACCTGCTTACTGCTCTGTCGAGTTGTTAGAACGGGGAGTTTCCTCTACAATAACATTGTTGTGTTGAACGTGGAGGCTACTCAAGCATACCAACATGCCAATTTACAAGCCCTCGAGGAGCAATTCCCGCAACTCAAGTGCTTGAAGTCATTAACAGTAAAGTCAAATACCTTGGAGATTTTGAGGTTGCTCGGGCCCCGTACCCCACACCTGCTTGTACATTTGCAAATCATCTTTGAGAAACTACGATTGGGAATGGGAAAGATGAACAAATACCAGGAGCTAATTGAAGGGTCGAGGTGTAAGTTGAGGTACCTAGGAATATCGTCAGACAAGCCCGTGCTCTTTTCCAGGGTCCGCTCCATGTTTTTGTTTGCAATCCCATCTCTAGAGTCACAGCGAGCTATCTGGCAGCAATATACGGACCTGGCTTTTGTACGCCGGTGGCAACACTTAAGTTACAACAGAAAGTACTTCTCTCTTGGGCTGATAATCTATACTATTGTTGACAAGAATAGAACTTCTTTGCAGCTGATCATACTTGAAAAGTTTGATTTTTCATTGGTGGTTAGTCCTCTACGGCTTGTAAACTACCAATTGCCTAGCCTCCGGCTCCTACTCTTGGACACGATATCCAGCATCAGCATGAACTCCTGGTACAGCGAGTTCCAGGCAGATAACCAGATGCTTAGAAACAACCACAAGCCATGCTTCATTGCAATGTACAGCAATATTTCCGATTTCTTGTTCACCAAAACAACCAAGACAGACTTGGATTGCTGGTCGATAATCAGTGGACGAGACAGAGCATTGGAGGAAATCAAAAGCGAGTTGGAGATCCTTTGACTCTGCTGTGAATTGTGTGAGCCTCAATTCACACTAACCCAGAAAAGCGACCAAACGTGTTCGAAAAAATCCAACCCATGGACGCCAAACTTCAGAAAACGATTGCCCGTTTCCAGGCCAAGATCGATACAGGATCGTTCTACGAAGCCCATCAAACTTTGAGAACCATTGCCAATCGTTATGTCCACTCCAAACAGTACGATGCTGCGCTTGATCTTTTGCGTCAAGGCTCACTGATTTTGTCCAAGAACAAGGAATACGCCAGTGCCAGTGATTTGATCACATACTACTTGAGCATCTTGAAGGAGGCCAACATCACGATCGAGAACAAGGAGCGTAAGTTGCAATTAATAGAATTGTTGCTGTTGTTGCCAGACACAGAGAGCAGTTTGTTGGACTTGTCGAAACAAGCCATTGAGTGGTCCCAAACTCAATCCAATAAGTATGGAGACGCAGAATTACACAATTTCTTTGGAGTCAAGTTCTTGAGAAGCTTACAAGCGGAGCGCAAGGATGAGGGCGACAAGCTTTTTGCATTGGCCGAGTTGCACTTGATCTTGGGTACTCACGATGCCTTGCCATTGTACGTTTCCTTCTTGCAAGACTGGTACGAGGAGAACAAGGAGGCCGACGCGGGGATTTTCTTGAGTAGAGCAGTGATAAACTATGCTTACTTGCGTAACGTCAAGTTTGCCCAGGAATCGATCAACTTGTTCAAGATCGACGACAAGTTTGAGGCTGTTGGAGATGTCAAATACTACGAAAAGCATTCGCTCGTCAACTTTTTGCAATTGTTGGTGATTACCTTGGGAACCTCTAAAGACAACGGAAGCAAGTTCCTCAGATTATACGAACAGTACAAGCCAGTTCTCGCCGCCAACGAACTCAACCTGCTGGTGGAATACTTGGGGCGCTTGTACTTTGGCTTGCAGTTGGGCAGTGGCAACAACCAGCAAAACATGTTGGCCAACTTGATGGGAGGCTTGTTCAAGTAAAAAAAGGAAATCACAAACAGAAAGGTTGACGGTTTATTGTTTGGTTTAGCTATATATTTTAATAATTCTCGATATCCTTGATGACAGAAGACAGGTCCAAGGCAGACACCAACTCTGGTCTCTTTGCCTTGAGGAGCTCGTGCTTGGCTTCTGAGTAGGTGCACCATCTTCTCTCTCTTCTATCGGATTCGGGCCAGTCGGTACTTAATTGGTCAACAATTAGTTCGTAGAAGTGAAACTCAGACTTGGGAACTGGTTTGCTGGGATCGAACTCGCCTTTGATGACGGGTGCCTCTTTGCCTCTCGAGTCAAACACAACGGGCAATTTCTGGGCAATCTTGCCCTCGACGCCAGCCTCTTCCCACGTCTCACGTACGGCACTGATGACAAAGTCGTCGCTCTCGTCCAATTCAATTCCTCCCTTGGGCAAGACCCACTTGTTCTTATCCCGCAGCGACAGAATCATAATCACCTTGTCCTTCTGGGCATTGAGACAGATGCACCCGGCCACCATGCGTGAGCCTTCGTCCGAGTACCGCTGATTCAGTCTTCCAACCCTCGATTCTGTTGGCTTGGTGGGCAAATTGTAATTAACCATCGATATGATTAAGAGTCATAAAATTTCCCCAAACTTGGGATTATGTACGACCTTCTGCAAAAACGCATTGGAACGTGAACAAACTAAATATTACCGTTTTTGGATCTGTCAGAAGCAATTAAACATGAAGATTGGAATTGCATTGATAGCTTTGGCTGGGTTGGTCCAAGGGCATGGCTCGCATGGAGGGGGCCACGGCCAGGTCGTGCTTAAGCCAGACGGGATTTCGTGGCAGGACTGGCACATGAAGGAGGAGCACCAGTTGGATCAGTACGACGCTTCCGTCTTTTTCAAACTACACAACATTGCTGACACCGGATTCTGGGACAAATCAGACATCCTTAACATATACGGCCTCATGAGGGGCGAGATCATTGGGGACGGGTCCGGAATGGGTGAACACACCGACCACGAGCATGAAATCATCTCCCAGCAAGCCAAGGACAGCGTGGTGAACAACATCTTGGGGTTGATGGATCGGGACGGCGATGGCAAAATCTCCTTCGAAGAGTGGAGACAGTACTACGAGAGCGGCCACCAGTTGCCTGACTTCGGATACGGCCAAGGCCACCACTTGGACTTTGAATCTGAATACGAGGAACACCACTGGAAAAAATACCACGCCGAACAAGACCCTGACGTTTTGCACAAGCACAAGGAAGACATTGAGCACGAGTTGTTACACCACGCCCATGACATAGAGGAGTCCCACGATCTGGCTCCCAGCAGAGAGTTCACCTCCAACTTCTTGAGTAACATCAAGTTGGAGAACCTCCCTTCAAAGTACAAAGTTTAGCAGTCTATAAGGATTTCTATATATACATATACATTGGCACACACTCTGGTAGCGCCCCATCTAGCGTATAGACCCGGTAGCACAGTCTCTCAACAGCTTAAGATCCAGTTCGCATCTCAGCGTGTCGTTGCCGTTCATCTTCAAGCACGCTTCGTAAGCTTGCAACTTTCCAGCACACAATCCTTGGATCTTCTGGAAGGTTGGAACGGCAGTTCGCACGCAACTGGACAAGGCAGCCTGTTCGGCCACACACGAGCCCTCGGGCTTGGACATACACTGGTGGAACGCAAGAAACTGCTGGGGACAGTACCTGGCAATGTCTTCCAATAGGATTTGATCAAGTGTGCTCATACTCTGTGGTTGCCCTACTAATGTAGATGTGTGGATAAATATTTTCGAGGTGCGATACACCGATTGAATAAATTTACAGGCAATTATGAGCTCCATAAGGAAAGCCCTCATTGGTTTCACGTGGATCCCGGTGGTCTACACCTTCACCAACCACTTCTACCAGCCGTACCAGATCTCGGGCATGTCCATGGCGCCCACCTTCAATCCCGGCACCACCACGACCTCCAGCGACATTGTGTTGGTCTCCAAGTTCAATGCCAAAGAAAGGGTATATGAGAGAGGTGACATCATAATGTTCTTGTCTCCCCACAACCCAGAAAAGATAGTCACCAAGCGGGTCAAGGGTGTTCAGGGAGACGTTATCTCTCCTCAATCTCCTCCTTACCCGAAGAAGGAGACGGTGGTGCCGAGAAACCACTTGTGGGTGGAGGGTGACAACCGTTTCCACTCGATCGATAGCAACAACTTTGGCCCTGTCAGCCAGGGCTTGGTCATAGGGAAGGTGATCGGGGTGATCTGGCCCATCAGCAGATGGGGGTTGATCTCAGGAAAGCAACAAGAGTCGTGAGTTAAGGTGTATTGGTGGCAGCTACCAGAAAGGGTACACCAAAGAAGGCATTCAATGGACACGAACTGAGGTGTCACAGTAGCTGGATAATAACGCTAAATAGTGAATGACTTCTAACGCTAAACAGTGGCTGAATACTAACGCTACCACGCTCGCTGGATGCTAAGGCTACCCCAAAAGCTGAGTGTCTGAAGATCACCGAGATGACGAACGACCGATCAGGATCACCTGAAGCATAAGCTATGCAACACCCAACCAATACTCCGAGGGCACTCACAGCACCCAAAACTCGTAACTGGAACTCCTAAACCTCTGGCTGGTCCCACTTCCATTCAAATAAATGCATTCATAGACATTTGATTACGAAGAATCCTACAACTTAATAGCACAAGATCTCTTGTTCATATAACCTAATTACGAAAACATGCAATACAAAGAAACTTGAATCCTTCTGTATTTTTAGTACTCGCTGACGTTGTTGTCTGTGTCAGTGACCTTGCACCCAGACACCCTGATGACAATCAAGGCATTGTCGTTGTCCAGGCTGATGTAGTTCTTTGCTTGGGTCTCTTCGATCTTTCTGTTGTTCAAGTGCAACAGCTTGTAGAACTTGAACTCGTCGGATTCCGTCTTCAAGATCTCGGCGGTTCCGTTGAACATGACCGACACACGTCCCAACTCGTTCTTGTTGATGTTGGCCAACAACTCGTACAAGGAGTTTCTTCTGCCTTCCGGGCTCTTCTTGGGCTCGTCCTCCTTCTGCACAGAGATCCAGTCGTGGATCAACACAGACACCTTGGGGTTGTTGACCATGTTGTCGTACTTGGTGGTGTTCTTTGGCGTTGAGATGATAATTTCATGCTCAGACTCCCCCTTCTTGTAGTAGGTGTAATTCATCAAGGAGACGTGGGGAACGTCCTGGAAACAGGTGGCCAAGTGTACAAACCTCGTCGACTTGAGAAGGCTCACTACGTTGTCGGGTACGGTCATGATCAATTGGATGGATGTTTAGGCGCAAGTTGGAGTTTGGAAATCCAACCCCAGAAATTCGCACTGACTAATATATTACTATTATGGGTCTTGTATTACAATTGGGTCATCTTCTTGAAGTTGTGACCCTCTAGCAAGGCGCCGAGCTCGTCCAAGGTGATGTCTAGCTGGACCAGTCGGTTGGACTCAATCACCAAGTTTTTGTTGAGGTGGATGTTGGTGATGATGTGCCCGTCGTTGTTGGTGGTGACACCAGAAGCATCCAAGAGGATCCCGAGCTTGTAGAGAAACTCCCAGCTATTGCTCAAGATGGACGCCAGCCAAATCTTCTGGTTGATCTTGAAGTTGGTGAGCATCTTGCTGTCGAGGCCGCTCGACCCCACCGTGTTGGACGTGGCGCTGACGTTGTAAGTCTTGATCATCTCCTTGTACTCGGTGTACGCCAAGTTGAAGTTGATCACCTGGGCATCGTACTTTTCGATCCACCGTGCTGCTGCAATCACCAACAAGAGCTCCAAGGGCGAGAGCGCCGCAATCATCCCCTGGACGTTGTTACTCATCTGTGACTGGGAGTAGAGTGTTATGTGCCCATCCAGCATATCGGGATTTGCGGGGGAGATTTTGGATACGGGATACACCAATGCATTGTTTAAGTCCTTGAGGTTCTTGACTGTGAAGTAGTTCTGAAACACCAACCTACGCAAGTTGGACGGCTCGTGGAACAAGCGGTCGATGTTTGTGTTCCACTGCTTGCCGTACTCGCTGTTTTGCAACTTTTCAATCACCTTGTCGTTCAACGTCAAGTTGAGCCTGGCCTCTTTCCAGTACTCAGCTACCAGCTTGCTCTTGTTGATCATAATGATTCTCTGTGAAAAACGGGACTTGACTCTCTTCTCCAACAGCTCACGGGCCGTCAATCTCGTCAGAACTCCAATCACGCAGATTGGCGTGTCGCTGCTCTGTGACAAATCAAACAAATTGTACAATAACGTCTGCTTATTGTTATTGGTGGTGAACTTTTCGAACTCGTCGATAATGAAAACGATGGGCATCTTCTGGCCGTTCTCGTCAGCTGCAAGTTTCTGGTTTAAAAGGTGGAGGATGTTGGCAAACGTGTCGTTGATGGACCTCTGCTCAAAAAATGCATTTTCTTCTTCTTCGTCATCGTACTCCTTGTTTCTCGTGTTATCTATCTGCTTTGCTATTTCACGCAAGGCTGCATTGTCGTCAGCGTGTATAAACGCGTTCAACTTCACTGTGAGAAACTCCCCTTCGTATTTCTGGGACAACTCGAGAAGCGCTGTGTCCACTATGCTAGTCTTCCCGCTGGCACGAGGCCCAATGAGAAGTGTCGAATGCCCCTCCTTGTCGCGGATGGTGTGTTCTAGTAACTTGTAGATTTCCTGGTACTTGTCAAAGAGAGTAGGCAGGAGCTTGATGTTGTCAAAGCGTCCAAGAAGTTGTGCTATGATCTGGTTTCGTACCAACTGAACGTCTTCATTAGAGACGCCAGATGGGCTCTTTTCCTCGTCCTCAACGGTAATCACGTCTATGATTTGCTCTTTGGTGGTTTCTTGGACGTCACCGTTGGGCTTCTTGTCTTTTTTGCTTTGTTCCTGCTTTTTGCTTTCTGCCCACTGGGCCAATTCTGGGGGAATCAATGGATTCAACATTGGAATCCGGTCGAGGCGGATCTTCCTCGCTTTTTTCTTGGGTGGCATCTTAGTTTCATCGGATTCCTTCTCCACTATCACTTCTTCTGTTGGCTCTGCCGCCTGGCTCTCCTCTGGCGCTGGCGTGTGTACTTCCTCTGGGAATACATCTTCAATTTCGATTTCCTCTATCAGCTCCTTCTGTTCCCGCTGTTTTTCAGCCCTGTGACGTTTCAACTTTTGGAACAACCGGTCGCTCAAGATTTGGGATTCTGGCAACTGTCTCACTGAGTCAAACTCCCCTTCGAAGTCTGCTGCTATAGAGTCCATCTGTGTGTTTATAAAAATTTACATAACCAGACGCGAAACAAAAATATTGAACTGGCCAGTAGCTCGATGGGGTCGAATTAGTCACACGCAACAATCTGCAAAAGCATGGCCATGGGACCAGGTGGTTGCGTTATCTGAAATAGACCGGGAAATGCTGGACGGTGTATGTTGTCCTCCCTTTCTTTGCACCTACACAGACTGCTTCCTACCAGTACGGCAAGTCGAGTTTCGCGTACCTGATTCGGATCAACAGAGCTTCGGGCACTCAAAAAAGTGAAAGTCCAAGGCCAATACTTTTAGAAACCTTCTATTTGTTTGGGGCTACAATTGCAACATTAGGGACGTTCAACCAGCATTTAAATTCTGGAGGTATTAGCTTCACCTAAGTAGCTTGAATAAGCTAGGTAGTTTCACTGGTGCAAAGCACTAGCCCCGACCTTAAAATAAGTTAGCAGAGAATTTGGCTACTGTCCCATATTTCATGCAAATCAGATTAAACTCCCTCTGTGTATGAACGGAACCACACTTTGTCCCTAAAAGTGGTTTGGATTAACCATTCTACGTCCAAAATCACTGAGATTAACCTCACTGTGTGTTGCCTACGTGCTGTGAGTCTACAATTGTGAGATGAACACCTCATATAGACTACTTACCTCTATTTACTCAGGAAATATGTAAGCATTCTAAAGTTGAGCACAGACTTTGGTCGGAAGAATGGGCAGCTGCAAAATTCACAATGCGACCAAACTGGTGAACTGGCTGAATCTTGGGACTACAAGTGGTTTCAAGAAGATGCCTTCAATACTTCACCTACCATACAAACTCTACGCAGCCTGTAACTAATCTCTTTAGTCTTCAGTGCTGAAGACATAGTCAGAATATGGGTCATCCAATTTGAGCCATTGGTTGATCCCACCGTCCAAGACGGCCACCTTCAACTTGTCGTTCTTGGACTCGTCGATGTAATCCTGGATCCAGCCTGCAACCTTGGTGGCTCTTCTTCTGGACTGGTTGCAGTGAACTACAATGTAATCAACGTTGCCGTTGTTTTCGAGAATCTTGTCAACGACAGCCAGCTTGACGGCCTCGGCACCGTCGATCTCGGTGGCAGGAATGTGGTTGGAGCTCTTAATGTACCCCGGGGCCCTTTCGTTTCTCAAGTCGAGAATAGACGTCTTTCCATCTTCGTTCTTGTTCAACAACTCAAGCACCTCCAGAGGTGGTAACCGCTTGGGAGTGGCCTTTGGTTCTGGGTGCAATTCCAACCATTCGTTAACAGTCAATTCGGGTTTAGACATTTTGAATACTTCTGGATCTAAAAACGCTAAACTAGCAGATTATATACTCCACTGGCTTTCCCCGATCTGGAATACTATGGCTGCCCTCTCCCCAATACGCGATTGCAATTAATCCACACTACCTTCCAAAAGTGGACTTGGCGCATGGCCCACACAAAACGTTTTTGGTGGAGAAGCTGACAACCACCAGGGTCTTTTTTTCAGCCTAGATGCGAGCCGCGTCATACTTTCCCGGTTGCTGACATATCTGGGTGAGAGATATGGTAACCACCAGGGTGTTCTTCGCCTTTAATATATATAATTTCGCCATCTTGCTGCCCTTCAGATCATCGCAAATTCCGTTCACAATGAGCATATATAAGGGTTGAGATGCGAGGAAGTTTCGATGTGTGGCTCAAAAGACTAGAACATATACATATCAAACATTACTAATATCACACTACTATGGCTTCATTGAAGACTTACATCTCACCGACGTTGGTGCAGGTGTTTCGCGACCTATCCTTGGTTGACAAGATGTTGCCCCTTCTCATCATCTTGGCGATGATCCTCGGGATCTTGCTCTCGGTGTACTGTCCATCGAGCGTACATGCGTTTGACGGGGCCCAGGTGGTTGGGGTGTCTGTGCCGTTGGCCGTCGGGTTGATAGTCATGATGATCCCACCGTTGTGCAAAGTGGAATGGGAGAATTTCTTCAGCTTTTTTAGGCTGACCAACTACTTGAAACCGATCTTGTGGTCTTTGCTCATCAACTGGGTCATCTGTCCGTTCTTGATGTTTGGACTTGCGTGGCTCACCTTATTCGACCAGCCCGAGTACAGGCGAGGCATCATCATGATTGGGATGGCTCGGTGTATTGCAATGGTGTTATTGTGGAACCAGATCTCCGAAGGAGACAACACACTTTGCGCGGTGATAGTGCTTATCAACAGCTTGCTCCAAATCGTCTTGTACGCCCCCTACCAGATATTCTTTTGTTACGTCATCACAGGAGATTATGGCGCAGAGAACGCCAAGGTTTCTTATCTGTTGGTAGCGAAAAGCGTCGCCTTCTTTTTGGGGGTTCCGTTGGGCTGTGGTTTACTAATCCGTTTAGCCTTCAAGCAGACCATTGGTTTGAAGAAGTACCAGGAAAAGGTGCTTCCGTTTATCAGCCCGTGGGCCTTGATTGGCTTGTTGTACACCATCGTTGTGATTTTCATAGAGAAGGGCCATGACTTCATCAAGCACATAGGGTCTGCGTTGCGCTGCTTTGTGCCGTTGGTGGCCTACTTCATCATCACCTGGTTCGGCACCTTTTTCTTCATGCGCTGGCTCTTGGGCAGAAACATGAAGAAGGAGGTGGTGGCCGAAGAAACAACCTTTTTATGTGGCTGCGAAAAAGAGAAGGAACAGTTCAAAGACAAGTGGTCGAGCAATTGCTCCGCCAACTACGCCGAGGTTATCACTCAGACCTTCACCGCAGCTTCCAACAACTTCGAGTTAAGTCTCGCGGTGGCCATATCATTATATGGCTCAGGGAGTAAAGAGTCAATAGCAGCCACCTTTGGGCCCTTGCTTGAGATCCCAATCTTAATCTTTTTGTGTTTTGTTGCAAAATACTTCAAGGTGAAGTTCTTGTGGGCTGATGTGACTGACGGATGTCAAGAGACTGAAACAAAGCCAGAGATTCAATCAGATCATGATTCTGCATTAGAGAAATAGCATTTATAATAATACACTGCATAGAATTTGACTTCAATGTATTTGGTAGGTTGTCGGAGGCAAGCACGAGTCTGAATGCTACTATGGCTGCAAGCGGAAAGTGAGTCTGGACTACATCTAACACCCTTTCTGGTTTCACCAGACGACTTCTCAAACAACCTAATGCTGAACGTATTGCTTTGTTACTTCACTTTGCACAGCAGGTTACGAAATCTGAAACTCCTCTTAGGGCTCATTTGTGGTGGTGGCCCCGGAACTATGCATTCTTCTGGAAAAGGCCGAACCCACTGATCGAAGAATACTGAACTAGAACCAAGGGAGTCCATTGAAAAACTTCGTAAACAAAGAAAAGCAAGTATCTAGTGCTGCCGTACTAGTTGCCTGACGTATGAGTTCTCTATTCTACACTAGTGATGCTCAAAGCTGTTTTGTAAGCATTGACTTTACAGTGGAATGACATTTCCGGAATCCATGTACTGCGCACAATTTGTACTTTTTTTGCAAAACATCTAGAGAAAGAGATATCCCTAGATATAGAGGTCCCCGTTGATATGAAGCGAACTGTGATACGAAGTCACCTTTTCAAATGATTTTTGGGGGCCCTAATGAAGAATGGTAGATAATTGCATCTAGTGAGGTATTTTTATCTACCTGGGCCTCTTGAGCTGAAAGTTGATTCAGGTCGATTTTTGCAGTCATTCTCTGACATGCAAATCTTTATGCCACCAGGCATTACACTCGAGTTTGCGTTTCACTACTTGGAAACTAATTAAATGAGTTTCAAATTCTTCCACATATCCATTTGTATTGCATCAATACCATTTGTTTTCAGATCACTCACAAACATGATTGACGACCAGCAAGACTACAGCAAGACAAACATACAGCCACCAGGAGAACCAACAGAACTACCAGTAAGATGCAAATGACATCCTCCTTTCCACGATTGGCACGTCAATGTCATTGATATCGCCTACATGCATGTACCTATCGGCAACGTTTAGTGCTTGTGCTTGACCAAGTCCAGCAAGTGGCCCGTAATCTTGATACAAATGAGGAAAACATAGCTAGTGGAGCACCTAGCAAGCACTGGAAGCAAGCTCATCACTACCTACAGTGAGGAACCAGATAATATTCTAAGCTTAGATTAATTGCATGTTGGCCCAAATGTGGGACTTTTTCTGTGGCAGATGCATGTGTACTATCAAATGTTTCAAGATCGAATCAGCTACAGGAAGCAGTACATGCATTTAAAGAAACCAGAATCCACTGGCCTCTGGAGAACAGCATGACTGATTTGAGTCGTCAAGCTGGGCCTGCCTTGTTGGCAAAAAACCCTACTCCCAAGATCTATGAGAAAGACTTGAGGGATATCTACGCTTTATTGATTATATGCCTTGATTTGAAAGAAGAGGATCTGCCGAAGTCGACAAAGTTCTGGATCCCCATCCTGTTGAGCAAGGACTACCCATACCTGTTTCAATTGGACGTTGCTGCTCGAGCGATGGCCAATTTGAAAACCACCGTCGAGCTGTCTCTGGCTTCAACCTCCATTTCATACAAGATTAGTGAGGACCGTGCATACGATTTCATTCTGAGGTTTATTGATGCAAAACTACTCCACTGTCCGGCAGACCGGACAAGAAGCAAGCCCAGACAAGGGACGCTTTTGCAACCCACTCCAAAAGGAGTCGCTCTACTCCGCGATTTCTGCATCAGCGCAGGCATGAAGCAGATCAGTCTTCCAGCCATATTGCATTCCAACTTCAACTCGATGAAGTTATTCAACTTTGAAAGGGAACTTTTGAGCGACAAAATCGTCTACTCAAGGTACTTGTTGTATATGTTGTTCATCAAGATGCTTGGAAATGAGCCCAATGTCTGGACCCTGACCCTGAAACCTGATAAGTACACCATTGTAAAGATCACAGGGAATGAAAACGCCTTAGTGGCCGGAACTCATTTTGCATCTGACCTGGGATTTGAGTTCACCAAGTTCTTAAACAGCCGACCACTGCGGGTGGAGGGGCCCCTGAAACTTGTCCAATCCCTTGAACCAAGCCCTTTCTACCACAGATACTTTTCCAACCCAGAGTCTGACTCCCATGTACAGTACTATGTTTCGGATTGTGGGCTCAGACTTTTCCAAGACAAACTGTTTGCTAAAGACGGGGTGGAGTATACCATTGACTATTGCATGAGCGGCAAGGCTGTGTGCCAATGGCTCTGTGACTGCACCAACTTGTTAAATTTTGCACAAGCTGTTGAGATAGCGGATTTGCTATTGCAGAAGAAACTCATCTACGCTATCCCCGACCCACCACTGGTTGCAACCCTGAGTCGCTTCTCCCCGAAAAGAGATGCCATCTATGGTCTTACCGAGTTGGGGAAGCTGTTGGTGCAATGGGGATCAAAAAGAGTCGGGGAGTCATTGCTGACCTCGGAGCTTGGCTTGGACATGGAGTCTCTGCCAATTCTTGGAGGACTGCCCAAGCTCCGCAATGTTACCTCCAGCAATTCTCTTCGTTTGGAGGATATCTTAGGCGATCCTGGAATGCGTTACATTTTCAGAAAGTACTTGGAAAAGGACTTTTGTGCTGAAAACTTGGACTCGTATCAACAGCTCTCTGCCTTTGAAAGGAAGCTAAACATATTGGGCAAACTCGTCAAAGCTAAGTCAAATGTCGAGGGCAATGATAGCCTCAAGGTCCTGGCACATGTGGCAAAGTTCACCAATGCCTGCTTCCAGTCGGCCTTTCAAGTATACTTCACATACTTGTGTCAAGACGCACCTTTTGCAATCAATATAGATTATAATCTAAGAGAGCAAATCCGACAGCTCATGGTGAAAGAGACAGCCAAAGCAAGCATCCCAGAGGCCGATTTCACTCTGTCCTTGATTGCTGTTCCTTCCAAAGCATACACATCGACATTGAAAAGAGACCAGAGAGCTCTGCCCACTCTGATCACTATGGATGGAGGCGTTACGTCTCAGGCCGTCCCAGCACCAATTGCATTGCGCCCAAAGTCTACATCCACCATCGACTTTGATTCGTCCTTGGAGTCATTAGTAAAGATAAGCGCAACCTTTAAGCAAATCCAATCGCATATTTATAGACTCATGGAGGAGGACCTGCTCCCCAAATTCTTCAACAGCGAGGACTTTAAGGCAACCACTCAAATGAAGCGGGTGAACGAGATAGCAAAGCTAGTAAACTGAAAGCTACGTCTGTTATACTATCACTAATGTATATTTCTTTCTAATACAATCAACTTTAATATTTATATAGTCATTATGCAATGGATCTCCGTCAGTTGTCTTGTATAACCCTCTTTTGGTACTCACAATTAAGCAATTGGTTCCAAAGTAGTACCCTTCTTAATAGTGGCCCAACCAATCAAACGCCAGTGCTTGTCGATACGTCTAGACAAGGCAATCTTTTCGTTAACTTCGGTACATGCAGGTGAAGTCAATTGTAAACGAGCCATATCTGCTCTCACAGCAAGGACACGGGCACCAGTGGCAGTGGAACCAATATTCACCATCAAGACTTCGTTCAATTCCAACTTTCTAACCTTGGCACCTTGCTTTTGACCGTCTGTCTTAACACCAAGCAATCTTCTCAACAAGAAGTAGTTGATTTCAATGTCGGTGTAGATCAGAGGCAATTGACCTCTGGCACCAACAACTTGACCAACCAATCTATCAGCTCTACACAAGGTAGGGTCGACCTTGGTACCAACACCAATAAGACCACCTGGAACAGCAAACTTCAAGTCGTTGTTTTCAGCAAAGAGAGAAACAATGTTGGAGAAAATTGGTTGACATTGGATCTTACCAAAGTCGTCCTTGGTGACAATACCTGGTCTGATTTCAATCTCATCGCCAATCTTGAAAACACCGTTCAAGATAGAACCACCGGCAACACCACCCTTCAAGTCTTCGATTTCAGCACCTGGTTTATTAACATCGAAAGATCTGATAACAATAAGTCTTGGAGAAGCGCTGAAGTCTCTCAAAGGAACTGGAATGTAGTTGACAATAAATTGGTTAACAGCATCAATGTTGTACTTCAATTGAGCGGAAATTGGAACAATTGGAGCACCATCGGCAATGGTACCTCTGATAAAAGACAAGATGGACTTTTGGTGTTCCAAAGCTGATTCTTCTCTCATCAAATCAACCTTGTTTTGTAAGATAATAACGTGCTTCAACTTCATGATTTCAATAGCAGCCAAGTGCTCAGAGGTCTGAGGTTGTGGACAACTTTCGTTACCGGCCACAAGCAAGAGGGCAGCGTCCATGACAGCTGCACCAGACAACATAGTACTCATCAAAATATCGTGACCTGGACAATCAACAAACGAAACGTGTCTCAACAAGTTGTAACGACCAGTACAGCCTTCTCTTTGACACTTTGGATGGATCTCCTTGTCGGACTTGAAGGATTTGTAACATGCTGGCTCAGGACATTCTGGGTTGTCACATCTGTAGATCTTAGCATTGGCATAACCCAACTTAATGGTAATGTTTCTTTCTAATTCATCCTTGAAACGGACAGTTTGAACTCCAGAAATGGCTCTGACAACGGTCGACTTACCGTGGGCGACGTGACCAATGGTACCAATATTTATGGTGGCCTGTCTGTTGATGATATCGGCAGAGAGTGGGGTCAACAGAGCAAAGTCTGGGTTGTCTGGCTGTTGTGGCAATCCTCCACCTTCTTCAAACTCTCTCTTGGCTTCTTCTTCGTCATATTCGCCATCGATCCCTGCAAAGGCAACGCTTCTCTTTTCTTTCACCTCTTCAGCTGGAACGCTTTCAGAGGCGCCTTCTTCGGCGTCACTTTCAACGTCATGTTCGTAGACAAAATCTTCGCTACCTTCAGCTGCACTACCTCCGATCACAATGTCGGGAGTGGCATTCTCTATATCGTCGTAGTAAGACATGGTTGATGCTCAAGTGTGTACTTAAAAAATTTTCAATCTAGTGCGTGGTCGTGCGAGTCCAAAACTAATGAGATGTACTGCAGGTAACACCACTTGCTGCAAACCCATAAGGGCCAACCTCGAGTCTCATCCAAGACAGTGGAAGATGGAGTACTTTGGCAAGACGTTTAAGAGAAGAATGATAGCAAATACTCACATTTATCATTAATGTGAAAATCATGGGCAAAAAGTGCTCTATATTGGTCCCATTTTCAAGTACCAATAATTCAACACCCCGTTTTGCAGCTACTGCAATGACTTTACTAATAGGCCTACATCGTTTTAGCTTATCTTAAAGACGCTTCTTTCCTATATATATACAAAAATATCTTACATATTCCCTTAGCTTCTTCGTTTTCCTTATAATTATCCTCACATCATTCTTCTTTTTTATCTTTACATTCTCCCCTTCCTTATTAATACAGTGTATGAAATCCAAAATCATTCATGACGGAGTCCAAGTCTTTCCAGAGCAAGTCGCTGTTAAGATCAAAGTCTGAGGTCTCCAAGTTTTCTATGCTTGCGGGAGATTCATCAACACGCTTGCCGTGGACGTTTTGAAGCGCAGAGTGTTTGTAGGCAGGTTGGATGGCTCCGTTGATTGGGGACGCTCCTGTTAACGGCGTCGTGCCGCCAACTGGCATGGCTAAGTTTGAGGCAGGGATCGGAACAGGGTTGGAGGGCAGTCCGCTGTGGAGTGCAGCAGGAGCTATCCTACCACCTGCGTGTGGAAGAAATTGGATATGGTCGTTGAGTTGTGGTGACAGTTCGGTCGAGTTGTTGACCACCTTGAAAATGGAGCTTCTCTTGCCTCCCACAGAGATGGGCTGTGGGTCCAATGGAATGGTTCTGATGATCTTCCGGGCCTTGGACTCCGCATTCACGGTATTTGACAACGATCTCGATCTGCGCTTGCCCAGCGACGTCGTACTTCCTGGGGTTCCACCGTGCAGACTTCTTTCTCCGCCATTTCCAGCATGTGCCTCCTCATCTTCTGATTCAACAGCGTTCTCGTTGTCATCCTCACCGTCCTCTTCGTCTTCCTCATCATCCTCATCAATCTTACTGTTCACTGGAACCGCATCTGTTCTGCTATTGAGCTGCAACATGCCGACCTGATCTCTAAGCAAGTAAAGCGAATCAAAGAAAACAGATGCAGACATTCTTCCACGGACGCTGATACTCAAGCTAGTCAACTTCTTATCATCCAACGTGCGGAACAATTGCCACATGTTACGCATGATACCACTGGATCTATGTGCAATGTCATGTTTGAGAATAGATGCTTTAGCTGCAAGCGAGATGGCAGTGGAGTAACTCTGTTTTCCTGATCCCAAGTCAATCACATGCTTTAATGGTGAAAAGTACAACTTTCCTATTATACAGGCCGCTTGCCAGATGTTAAGAATGTACAAACTTGGCAAGTACCGCACAAACTTTCTATCACGAGCCTGGAACGAGTGAGTGTGGTTGATCAACGTAATTGCAGCGTTGTACAACTTGATGAGACCCTTTTGAAGTTCGAATTGTGCGATTCTGGACGAGTCCATGAAGAAGTACGTCAAAAGGTGAACTCTGGTACAGTATAATTGGAAACGACGGTAGCCATCGCTCAGTGGAAGCTCATTCACCATTCTCATTTCGATTTCGTCCAAACGAGACAACAACACCTTGAGGAGCGGTAATCTTTCAGTTGGATCCACCAATCCGTAATAGTCCATCAGGTTCGAGTTCAACGTCTTAGCCACTTGGTCTTCAAATTGGGCTATTTCAATCATAAACTGAACATTCTTGGGCATCTGATAGAGCAGATTACCTCCTGGCCTACAGACCAGTGTGTCGAACAGAACAAATGCTGGGAACCCAAACGCCGTTGCAATGTGTTGCGACGCAACGTTACACATGATCCAGGTCTTTGCATTTTCCTGGGCAATCGAGATCTGTTGAGGAGTCTTGTTGCTACCGCCAGTTTGTGGATCAAAGCTACTTGGCGAGTGCAACCCAATACGAATAGCCTGGAACTGTGCAACCCCCACGGTCGAATATGACGAATCAGCACTAAGCGAGGAGGTGATTGGCGGCCAATACAGGTAAATAAGAAATGCTTGCACTGCGTAAACCGACAAGGCATTTAAGATTGGTTCGTCTTCCTCGGTGGGATTGTATCTTGACACAGGCGAGATCATGATCTCTGCAAGGACTCCTTTCACCAATGGTGACATCTGAATAAGCAATGATTTGTCGTCTTGATAACGACGCAACAGGGTAAACATGATTACCCAGAAGAGTGCTGGACATAACTTGTAAAATCTTTCTGGACCCTTGAGAACATCAACCAAGGGGAAGATTGGGTGGTAATATTCCACATACTCCAAGTACAAGTTCCTAATCATTTCTGGACTGAGTGAAATGGTGTCCAATGTCTTTTCTTCACAAACAAGGGCATATTCTGGGACAATTACCTTTTCGTCTGCTGGGGAATGGTTCTCAAGTGGTCTATATATGGAGGGAGTGTTTGGAATCGAGGTTTCAGACGAATAACGGTATGGCGAGTAGTGTTGTGTATTTGGTCCGCCAATGTGAGCTTGTTGGTTAGGAAGATGCTGGGTAGCTGGAACTTGAGGAGCAACAGAAGGCCCCATCCCCATTCCAGGGAGTGGTTGTGGAGTAGGCGGCACCACTGTTGGTCCTGCTGGAGAGTGCAGCGCCTGATGGATAGGAACAGGAATAGGAACCTGGGCAGGAACAGGTAAGCTCTGGCCCAGAGCACCTGCCATGTGCTGGTCTAAGTAATAGTGCCGCACGCCTCCCACATTTGGCGAGGCAGACGATTCAGGAGATCCCTCGTGAGATCCCCCTACTGCCCAATTCAAGCTAGGTGCCTTTCGCAACAACTCGGCAGCCTGCGTGGCGGTCAAAGTCTTCTTCAATTCGCTGAATTCCTTTTCAATTTGTGCTATCCTTGCTCTTTTATAGGTACGTTTGTAGTCCGACTTCAAATCACACTTCAATCCCTTAGTTTGACACCTCGTGCACGGGTTGGGATGCTTTTTATGGGCATCACACCTCGATTTCTGTTGACGACACTCTGTACATGCCATTCTCTTCCTCTTGGTGGCCTTGGTGGCCTCGTCCCCTTCACTGTTGCCATCATCATGGACTTGTAGTGGTTGAGACATGTTTGCAATATGAGCTAAATTATCGAGAGAATTGCCATTTCCAGGGGTAGAGTCAACCTTGATATGACTCTCTGACTGAGGGGTACTACTCTCTGACTTAGCAACCATCCCTTCTGCCATGTGTATAGTTCCAGGAACCATAGAGTAGAGCTGTGTTTTTTTTTTTTTTTTTTCTTTTCAGATGATCACGAGATTTTGAGATGGGTTTGGTTAAGTGATGGATGGGGAGATGTCACAAGCAATACCACGTTCCAACGGTTTGCAAATAAGGAGCTGACAAAAGGTGGCGCAGATGTGATAGCCACCAGCAGCCACATGCTCTTATAAGTTAGCAGCATCTAGTGGTTGTTAGCCGCCCAGACTGGATTGGTGGGCGTGGTGAGAAGACCGTCTGTAACCGATTTTTTTAAGCCTTGGGGCTTTAAGTGGTGGGGAATACTAATGAACAGAAGTTAAGCTGGAGCACTCCAGAAGTGCTACAAGGCGGGCGATCAATGCACAACGCATCTTAAGCGCAGTGCTTCGTGTTTGGTTCAGGTGGACAAAGCTTTGGAACCAGGCGTGGCACGGAATTGATGATTTTGGCACTTTTTTTCAAGGAACCAACTGGACACTAAGAACAATTGGCTCCAAAGAAGATAGTCAACTCCACACGAGTAGACAGAAGGCAACTTTGCCGTTTTTCAGGAACCGGGGATGGAATTAAGCGAGTGAAGTTGCCAAAAGTATGCTTTCTACAGCTGGGAATGCCGTGGTTTACATGCATGTGTTAGCAGTTCTGTGTTGGTCATCTTTCAGCACACGTCAAGGACGGAGGTACTTGTTTGTCACGGCGATTTGACAACAGCTGTGAATTTGCCGTTTGGCAGACTGCATAGTCCACACTGCAAAAGCCCCAAGCCTCTATTTTATTGTCCATTGTAATGGCTGCAAATACACACGGCTCCAGTCAAATCCAAAATTCCGCAATTTCAATTTCGGTATTAAACGCAAGGGGAAAGCTGCATCAAATGACACGTACTAGTGAACAATACCAGCCAGAAACCGACCAAAATGGCCAAGTCTTTCAATTACTCTTTGGGAGTCACAGTATAATATACCGTGCCATTTTTGCAGATATCGGAGCCTGCGTAGCGTAATGGTTAACGCGTTTGACTTCTAATCAAAAGATTCCGGGTTCGACTCCCGGCGTGGGTTTATTTTTTTGTTGATATCTACTTCTAATCCCAACTACGCATGGTGTTATCGATCCAGTTAACAGCGTGGTGTGGCGTAGAACCTCCAAACTGCCTCAACAGTGGCAAAACTCTCAACTTTGCGGGATCTTTCTCGAGATAAGCTCCTTCAATCAGCAAGATCTCATCAGCGTGGTGGTTGTCACCCAAGTCAAGAATGGATGCAAAACAGCTTGCAGCATAGCGTCTCTTTTCAGAAACACTAGACATGGCCAACAAAAGGCTCTTTATTGGGGTTTCGGAAGTAGGGATCTCGAGCTGAGCGTCGAGCTTGATAGTGCCCAGGTACTTGACACACATCTGGCCTTGCAAGAGCGACCACAAGACGTAGTGCACGACGCCATCCGCAGACTTGACCAAGGCGCCCTTTTTGTTGTAGCTGTCGAGTGCCTCTTGCGCCGTGGACTTGTCTAAAAGGGAAGTGTAGAAATCCTCGTGCCAGTAGTGTGGGATGTTTGTTTCTGCGTCCGACACAATGGAATACGTCTCCGAGCCCGCTCCGACCTTGGAAGCGTTGATCTCATCCTGCTGTTTCCAAATTTGTTTGATAATACTGTTATCCACGGGGTCGTCGTACTTCAAAAAGTGCACGGCCGGAGCAGGCATGCCGTTTGGAAAGATGTAGAACCCAACTGGGTATCCTTTGAATCCAAATCTCTCGTAATAGGTATTGACGGCCGAGTACAACGTCCAGAAGTATTTGTCCTTCAATTGGTCAACGGGCTTGCCTTCATCCTGAGCAATTGCCTCCTCGGTCTTGCTTATCAAGTGGTTGATAAGCTGGGAGGCCAACTTGTTCTTTCTGTACTCTGCTTTCACAAACACATATGCTATCAAAAGAGCTCTTGCAGACCCCAGGGGACCATGGGCAGCCGTGTCAAACACACTGGCGGTGGCCACGGCCTCTCCGTCGTCGTTCACGGCGTAGAAGTTCTTGGTGTACTTGTTGGCGGTGTAGTGGAGGTGCTTCTTCTGGCACGAACTAGCAAATTGCTCGGCCGTGAGCGGTCCTGCCCACTCCAGGCCAGGAATTCTGTAGCTCACGAGAAGCTGGTCGGGGTCATTGGTGCTGAGGAATCTAAAACTCATGTCTGGCGTGTGTGTGGGACAAGTGTCTGTTGAATTTGTCGACCGGATCAGGGTGGTCACGAGCGCAGGGACACGCAGGCCCTGCACACTAATTCGGGTTTCTAGAAAGATACCCTACTCAGGTGCCAGAGAGAACGGAGTTACAGGGGAGAATAGGTAGCTAACTAACTTAAACTATACCAATTGGCAAGCTTCTTCGTTTAGGTTGCCCCTCAAAACCAATGTTCAAGGTTAATGTTGCCGGAAAAGGACTTTCCACGGCTTTATGGACCACCAGCACGCTTGGCACAACCTCAACAAATTGGGGGTTAGAGCCAAGAGAATCCCGCCAACCACACTTTCGAGGTCAACTGCAGAGTTTTCAGACAGTTGCCACTCCGTTAGGTTCAGGCCACCTGATCTGGATTGCTACGGACGATCGGCTGCAACTGGACGGAACAATCCCGTCAACACGCCACGTCTGCAAAAAAACAAGCTCCCGATCTGCACTTTGAGGGGCTCCGGAGGTGGGAAAGCCTCACAGTTTTGAGCTTGTCCGAAGCGGTCCGTTGGCGTCTCCCCACCTCATCTCGGGGAACCCCACCTCTTTCCCACCGGAAGAGCGGTGCAGACGAGGCATTGATGTGAGGAGAAGGCGCCTGGCCAGCTGCATCTCAGGACAGAAGGATTTGACGACAGGCTCTCCTCACGGCTGTCGTCTCATTAGCTTGGTCCCAACAATCACAAAGCAGGTATGGTCAGCTCGCCGACAGTTTCCCAGAACTCATGCGATGCCTCCTGCACCGCGTGCTGCTCTGGAAACATTCCGTGGCACTTGCGGAACAATTGCGGAAACCGGAACAGGACCGCTGGCCCGATGGGAGGGATCAGCACTGCAGAGCAAGGACACTCAAGTCCTCTGCCATCTCGCTCGTCTCCTTCACCTGCGTGCTGTGCACGTACATGCCCTGTTGTTGCAACAACTGCACCCTGGGCCGAACGGCTTTTGAGCCTAGAGAAAATTAGATCTCCACAAGAGGCAACTGGCGGCTTCAACAGGCCCGCTAAGCCTAAACCGGGCAGGGTTTTGGTGCAGGCCGTTTGCGAGACCGCCCACAGAAGACCCGTGCCGCAGTAGTTAGCGCCCCATTTGTGACAGTGTCCAGAAAAGCTTGACAGACAAAGCAGCCTAAAAAAAGAAACGCAAAGACATCGCAGGCACATACTCCAACAAGAGTCATCCTACTCCAGTATACATAAATGATTATAAATCCACTAGTTGGGAGATTCTGCAAATCTGCTTTGGTTTTCCAATTTTACTTTCTTTAGAAGAAACAGAGATCAAAGAGCAAAATACAAAGATGCAGCTGCTGAAAAGTAGTTCGGACAATTCGTTATACAAAGAGTCTCTGCCATCAGTGCTGGCGCCAGCAGCCGGTGTGTGGAAAAACTTTAAGGACTCGTTCAGGAGGCCCGAGGCCGACTTGGAGAGTGGGGAGTCGCAGCCCACCTTGAAGCAGGGCTTGAAGAAGAGACAGTTGCAAATGATAGCCCTCGGAGGCTGCGTGGGCTCCGGGTTGCTTGTGGCCAGTGGGTTGGCCTTGAGAAACGGCCCAGGGTGTGTGCTTGTTGCCTGGGCGGTGGTTTCCACGTTTTTATACTGTACCATGCAATCGCTTGCAGAGCTTTCTGCCGAGTACCCCGTCAGCGGTTCTTTTGCAACCTATGCAACCAGATTCATAGACCCATCCTGGGGGTTTGCCATGGGATGGAACTACGCCATGTTTTGGATTGTTGTCTTGCCGTTGGAGTTGGTTGCTTCCTCGCTCACAATCAACTTCTGGCCCCTGCACATCAACTCGGTGGCCTGGGTTGCCCTCTTCTACGTCTTGATTATTGTGCTCAACTTGTGTGGGAACAGAGGGTTTGGGGAGACTGAATTTGTGGCCTCCATCATCAAGCTTTTGGGGATTGTCGGCTTTGACATTCTTGCCATTGTCTTGATTTGTGGTGGAGGTGATGAAGGCTACATTGGCGGCAAATACTGGCATCATCCCGGTGCCTTCACCACCGGCTTCAAAGGGTTTGTGTCTGTCTTGATCACCGCCACTTACTCGCTTGCAGGAACCGAATTGGTGGGTTTGACCGCCACAGAGTCCAAGCAGAACCCTAGAATAGTCATGCCAAAGGCTATCAAGCAAGTTTTCTGGAGAATTATTATTTTCTACATGCTCACCTTGACCTTGTTGGGCTTCTTGGTTCCTGCCGACTCTCCAAAGTTGCTCACCAGTTCCTCCAACGCTTCCGCCTCTCCATTTGTCATTGCCATCAGAAACGGAGGAATCAAGGCTTTGCCATCTATCTTCAATGTTGTTGTTTTGGTTGCCTTGTTGTCCATTGGGAACTCGGCCGTGTACGGCTTCTCCAGAACCATGTTGGGTTTGGCTCAGCAAGGATTGGCTCCAAAGGTTTTCCTCTACGTTGACAGAATGGGCAGACCACTCGCCGGGATTCTTGCATGTGCTGTCTTTGGGTTGCTTGCATTTGTCTCTGCATCCCCCAAGGAAAGCGACGTTTTCAACTGGTTGGTGGCTCTCTCTGCATTGTCCACCTTGTTCACCTGGGGCTCCATCAACGCTTCCTTCATCCAGTTCCGCAGAGCTTTGAAAGCTCAAGGGAGATCGGTCAAGGACTTGCCCTATGTTTCCAACACGGGTGTCTGGGGTGCTTGGTACGGTACCATCATGAACATTCTTGTCTTGTGCTTACAGTTCTGGACATCGTTGTTCCCATTGCATAAAAAGCCAGACGCTCAATACTTCTTCCAGCAATACTTGGGATGCATCATCTGTCTTCTTTTCTACATTGGCCACAAGCTCTACAGCAGAAAGTGGAAGTTATTGGTGGATGTCAGGGAGATTGACTTGAACCACGGAAGAACCGACATGGACGTCGACATAATAAGACAGGAAATTCAACAGGAAAAGGAATTAGCAAAGTCCCAACCAATGTGGAAGAAGGTGTATAGATTCTTTTGCTAGTTAATGATTAATGAAGGTATGACTTAGAGGTTGTAGAACTCACGGGGAGATGGTATAGTGCATTGCCGTGGCGGTAGCTCGAGCTCTTGACAACGAACAACTTGCCTGAGCATAAGCGCCCTCCCCGGCCACTCCGACGCCATATACTGAGACCATACAACCATCAGATCTTTACATAATGACATCTGTCTCTTGTCCACACACATTCCACTAGACACTCTTTCCCATTGAGACTCTTCCCATTGGCATCTTGTCACACGACTTTGACTCACATTCCAGCAAGCACATCGCTAATCTGAAGTACACACCCCCGGCTCTCTATTCAAACTGGATGGCCGAGTTGGGCGACTCTTGAAATCAGCGTAACTAGGCGACAGTCTTTGACATTGAAAAACCCTGTTAAGTAGCATTTACGGCACATTGTTTCAGACACCCCTTAATTCACAACGGAGGACTTCTGATAACCCTATTTGAGAATCAGCCATATCGTATTGTTTCCACCCGCTGTACAGCGCCGAGGCGGCCCATATATGGTTGAGTCCAACCGCACACTGAAGAGAACTTTTTGGTAACTAAATTAAAACGCGTACCATGTTAGAGCTTCTACACACGTTCCGCAACTCATCTAGAGATATACAGATACTATGGGCGTCGATATTCCTTCGGTTTACCAGTTTTGGACTCACCAACCAGGTCTTGACGCTTCACTTGGAGATTTTGGTGCTGTCGCCGGCGCTCATCGGAGTGTTCATGACTCTTACGTTGCTTGGAGACACACTCATCCTGTACTTTTTGACATGGAATGCCGACCACTGGGGTCGTAGACGGGTCATGATAGTGGGTACGTTGATGATGTTCATTGCCGGGGTGATCTTCACAACCAGCAGCAACTTCTGGATCTTGTTGTTGGCGGCCACGATTGGAGTGATTTCGCCGTCCGGGGACGAGACGGGGCCCTTCAAGTCGATCGAGGAGGCGTGCATTGCCCACCTCACGCCGCCGGACCGCAGGCCCGAGGTGTTTGCCATCTACGGTACGTTTGCCACGGCCGGCGCTGCGTTGGGCTCGTTGGCGGCTGGGTACTTGGTGGATTTCTTGCACCTCCACTTGGACATGGACTTGGAGTCCTCCTACAGGGCCGTCTTCTTTGCCTACACCGTCATTGCCCTCGCCAAGTTTGCATTTATGTGTTTCCTTTCGTCGGACTGTGAGATCCAAGACGAGGAGGATGAGGACGAGGAGGAGGAGAGACTCTTGCACGACTCCACGGTGCAAACAGGGTCGCTTTCCGCTTCCACCAAGAAGTACCTCCCACTTCTTCTTGTCATCTTCATGTTGGACTCGTTTGGGTATGGGTTCATGCCAGCGGGCTGGGTGGTGTACTACATCAAGGTGACCTACAAGGTGAGTGCCTCTGCGCTCGGGACGTTGTTTTTCATCAACAACGCCACCAACTCTGTGTCGCTCATTCCTTCGGCCTTCCTTGCCAAGTGGGTGGGCCCCGTCTACGGCATCTTGTTGGTGCAGGTGCCCTCGGGTCTCTTTATGATTTCCGTTCCCTTCTTCAAGACTTTCCTTGGGGCTGCCATAGCGTTGGTCTTGTACTACGCCACCACTAGCATGGACGTTATTCCTCGCCAGATCCTCCTCACCTCTTTGATCCCAACAAAGGAGTTGACCAAGGTCATGGGGACCGTCAACATTGCCAAAACCTTTGCCAGGTGTATTGGCCCGCTTTTCACTGGTAAGTTGGCTGTTGACAACAAGCTCAGCTGGGCGTTTTTCATCAATGGTGGGTGTGTTCTTTTGGCAGACACAATTTTATACCTTGGATTTGCGGGTAAAGATCTTTCGATTGCTTCCAATTAGTTAGAATGTGAATGTGAGTGAAGGTGATAGACGAAAGAGAAAAGGAATGAGAGGAAGGAGAGAAGGATGGAATCTTTGAAATCAAATTTTGGACGGGACTCAGCGATATGCAAGACAAGACTGGTGAAATACCCAAAGCACTAGTTTCATTTATCAGTTCAGCATGGTTCTGAACTATTCAATCAAGATTATAAACGTGGGGTGAAGTCCTAATTCCAAGTCCTCACAAGTCCTCACAAGTCCTGCTTCAGTAACGCAATGATTGCACTCACTTGACACATACTATCACAGATGCAAGTCTCTCGTCAGATTAGCTTTTGTGCTGGAACCCACGGAGCATTGAATCATCTTCGGTGATTGCGAGTCATCGTGGGTTTCTGTATCCGAAGGTTCCTTCGGAAATGTGCTGTGGCTAATTCTTACCGAAGTCACGGGGCCAGTTCCACGTATCGTGGCTATGTACGGGCCTGGCTGATGCGCATCATATACGAACTTCGTAAAGGGTATCACCTCCGCAACGGCAGGGAAGTGGAAGGAAAAGGGCTGATTCGGACCAAAGGGTCCGCAACTACAAGCGCAGCCCAAGGGCACTACAAACCGATCATAACTTGACTTTGGCATTGGTAACAAAACGATACAACACGAGCCTTTGGGTTAGCACCCGCAAGAGAAGTCACCACGCTCGGGCCGAGTGCAGGGCAGGGCACCCCACAGCCTCTGGGATGGCATAGCCTTGGCCGGGATGGGTCCGGAGGTCGTAGGATTTCCACGTGCCAAAAATTTCATCATTTCATAAGGGAATATTAAGGTAATGCTCTCTTCAGATAGCACTCAATTGAATGATTATAGAACCTCTAATTGCAACGTAACTGGATTTTAGCTTTGCCTCGCTCTATTCGTAGGTGGCTGTCTCCCTAGAACAACATTTCCAAGGTACAGCAGATACACAAGGCCGCCAAGCACGCCGCCATACAGCCTTCGTTGCCCCCTCTTTGCGGGTTTTGTTGGACATACATCGGTTGCTGCTGCTGCTGGTAGTACCCCTGTTGTGGTGGGTAGCCTTGCTGCTGGTAGCCCCCGCCGTAGCTCTGTGGCTGCTGGTAGCCTCCGTAGCCTTGTTGTTGGTAACCTCCTCCAGAGTTTCCGCTCCAGCCTCTGTCCTGGTTCTGGCTCGAGTACGCCGGCTGGGGCTGCGACGAGTAGTTTTGGTTGTTGTTGCCGCTCTCGGACCAGCTGGGTGGCTCGCCCGTAGGTGGAAGGTATCCTTCTTTACTCATGGTGGTACAATTGGAATAGAATGGAAAAAAGTGTTATTAAATATATAAATTTTAAGTCATTAACTCATGAATTGAACCGGGGTCTCCCATGCAGGAGCAACTACCCTTAAAAAAAAAGCAGCCTCCCACACACATACGTTTGTCGTACAGATGCTACTGCCAGGCGCCAGGTGCCTAGTAGAGGTAACGGAAGTTGGGGTTTCTATCTCCCAGGAGTAACTGATCTCTCTCTGGCTGGGAGTAGAACTTTTCCCTGTACTCTTGGGTCCTCTTTTGGTGGTTGAGTCTGCGGAGAACCAAAAAGTACGAGATCCCGCAAATGATGGCGAAGCAAATGGCGGCAATACAAACCAGCAAACCGGGCTTGTAGACAGGGGCGTCCTTTTGCAAAAAGATGAAGGTGGCGATGATCCCGCCAATGTTCCCGAAACCAACCTGCCAGGCTGTACCGACCGACTTACGAAGATGACCCCCATTGTTCAAAGCCGCCCAGCACACCACAAGAGGCATGGCTGTGTAAAAGCCCAGAACACTGAGGAAGCACCCTGCGTATCTAACGGTTGCGTTATTCTCTGCACCCAAAACCATGGACAATCCCACAATCCCGAGCACGGCGCAGAACAAAAAGTAGGGCAATCTCTTCTTGTGTCTGTCCGAGAGGAAGGCGATGATGTTGCACACACCAAAGGCGGCGAGCCATGGGTACACCGAGTGCTGGTTGGCGGAAACGGCCGTGTAGCCCATTTCCTTGATGATGGTGGCTGCGAAATATGCGTACCCGTACGAAGGAATGATCAAGCCAAAGTAGGCCAAGGCTGGTAACCAAATGAGAATGTCCTTGAAACAGCCGGCAACGTCCTTGATGGTGTTTTTGATTTCAAAGTTGGACTTGGTGCCTCCATTCATGATCTCGAGCTTTCTCTTGAGGAACTGGATCTCGTGGGTCTTCAAAAACTTGCACTCTTCTGGAAAGTCGGCAATAGTCAAAAACAAAATGAGTGCACAGCCGCAGGTGACGGCCCCCTCAATGATGAAAAGCCACTGCCAGGCCGCAATCCCGTGCTTGCCATCCAAGTCGTGCACCTTGTAGGCAATGGCCCCACTGGCACCACCAGCCAACGCAGTCACAGAGAAAAAGGCACTGAATCTTCTCTGGGACTCGGTCTTGGTGTAGTAGTTTGCTAAAAGGTAAAAAATAGACGGAAAAGTTCCACTTTCGGTCATCCCAATCAAGAAACGGCAAGCAACCAAATCGCCAAAGTTCTTTGCGAAACCCATGCCGATGGAAATGGCCCCGAAACATAAAATCAACCCACTCAACCAGATGTGTGGCTTGATCAGCTTGATCAAGTAGTTGGAGATGACTTCAAAAAACACATAGGGCACGAAAAACACAGTCAAGGCCGTGTTGTACTGGTTGCCTGTCAAGTGCAAGTCCTCACTCATATTGTACAACTTGGCGTTGGAAATATTCACACGATCAAGAAACGACAAAAAGTAGAGAAGACAGAAGGGGGGAACAACACACAAGTCGATTTTCCACATCAACTTGCGGTGGTCAATCCCCATTTCTTGCGCCAACTTTTCAACCTCTTGTTCCTGTGCTGCATCGTCTTGGAACTCAAGAGTGTCAAGAGACTGGTTACTCTCCTCCTCTGTGTAAACCTTTTCGGAGGACATTATGAATTTGGGCTTTTTGAAACACGGCAGGACTTTTCCCCAGGTTTTATACCCACTGTTGCCATTACATCAAAGCCGGTATAGGCAAAACTTTTCCGCGATAGGGCGACGCGCGGGGCTGCAAGTGGTATATGAGTAATAGCACATGTATTACGAGCATGTAAAATAGACTCACACTTGCTCCCCTGACTCATTTGGTATATGTGGTATGATGCTGTTTCAACGTTCCTTTGAACCGTCGTTAATCGGACTCACACACGGCTAGCCTACACGCTGTTGCTGTAGCTCACGTCAAATTTTGGAGATGGCTTTCTTTGAGATACTTTTCGCCGCTCACTAAGAGTCAGTCGATAGACAAAAACTTTTCTTCGTCGCCCTACGACCGGCCCGGTTTGGATCTTGTTGCAGATGTTTAAGGAGTTAACAATGCACTCATAAGCACCCATTTTCACCAGATCAACATGTCCCCTCACGGAACACCGTGGGAACCGGGTTGCCGGTTGGCTTTGGTACGAAATCTCCCCATTATAATGCCGGACTTACGAGTTGAGGAATTATACTCGGCCAGATTTCGCTTTTGTAGAGATCTTGGATGAATGTTTGTGGACGGTTGAAGCATCGAGCGGATTGTGGGGGAGTGTGGACGGGCTCTTGTCGAGACCTCCACTTGTAACACCCCTGCCATGAGCGTTTAAACTCCGGCTATACTGGAAAGGGAAGATAACTCCGACACGCATTTTGAAGGACACTGCATGCAGAACAATGTGTATGTTCTCTAATAATGCTCCCCATCAATAGTGGGGGCTCGAGCGGGGCGGCGAAACAAGACAAAAGCCCGGTCCCACAGTTACCCCGGTCACGAATTTACATTGCCTATTTGGTCGGAACAAGCAAATTGCAACCACTCGACGCGGTCCCAGGGTTACCCGCAGCCGTGCTGGAAATTACATTTCCTATTTGAACCCAACAAGTAGTTTTAAAGATTAGCCCGGTCCCACAATTACACCCCTCGGGATAGAATTTACATTGCCTATTTGGGCGCTTAAGGCTATATGGCTAGTTGATCTAGAAACCATCCCAAACATCATCATGAGACCCTTTTCACGCCCGTACACACGCTAGAAGATTGCAATATGCCTCATTCAAAGTTATACGCCAAACACGGAGGGGAATTGAAGCATCGAGCCCAATTCCACTTGTCTCCGCCCAGAGAACACCGTCACAACCATGAAAAACACCATTTCACTGCAAACAAAGTCTGGAATTTGGTTTTAAAGGTAATATATGAATATCAGTACCCAATTGTACCGGGAATGTTGTCTTGAAGTCTTATATAGGCTGGGCGTTGTTGAGTTGTAGGCAAGTTTATGTCATTCACGTGCCTGGTCTTAGGGCTTCATGTACTATATGCAGAACAAAGCACTACCTGCAGTACTTTCCGGGTAACGTGCGCTGTACGCGCTCTCATAGTGAAAAATTTTCCCATACCATCCTACGGTTTGCACCCATCGAAATAAAATTCTTGAATCAGTACTAACAACTTTTCTCATCATCAAACATGTCTGACGTCGAAGAACAACAAATCGAACAACCAGTTGTCCAAGAAGAATTGCAATTAGTTGAATTGGCTACTGCTATCCCAGCTGATGTCCAAGCTGCTCAACAAGAAGTTAAGTTGTTCAACAAGTGGTCTTTCGAAGACATTGAAATCAAGGACGTTTCCCTTGTCGACTACATCCAAGTCAGACAACCAGTCTTTGTTTCCCACACTGCTGGTAGATACGCTGCCAAGAGATTCAGAAAGGCTCAATGTCCTATCATCGAAAGATTGACCAACTCTTTGATGATGAACGGTAGAAACAACGGTAAGAAGTTGAAGGCTGTCAGAATCGTCCAACAAGCTTTGGAAATCATCCACGTTTTGACTGAACAAAACCCATTGCAAGTTGTTGTCGACGCTGTTGTCAACGCTGGTGCCCGTGAAGACTCCACCAGAATCGGTTCTTCCGGTGCCGTCAGAAGACAAGCTGTTGATGTCTCTCCATTGAGAAGAGTCAACCAATCTGTTGCTTTGATCACCATCGGTTCTAGAGAAGCTGCTTTCAGAAACATCAAGACCATCTCTGAATGTTTGGCTGAAGAATTGATCAACGCTGCCAAGGGTTCTTCTACTTCTTACGCTATCAAGAAGAAGGATGAATTGGAAAGAGTTGCTAAGTCTAACCGTTAAAAAGTTTGTACATGTATACTATGGTACTTTTTCAATATATTTAATGAAGGGATATTTGTAGAAAGGCTGGGATGTGAGTAGGGTGAGAGTAGTGGGATGTTTTGACAACCAAGAGTTTTACCGGTCTGACTGGCTCTCCCGACAGACCCTGACAGACAGCAGACCTCTTATAAGTCCTCTCACAGACCCCTCACAGACCCCTTTCAGACCTCTAGCAGACCCTCTAGTAGACACTCTGATATCGACATCTCTAACCATTCTTGGGCTCCTACAACTCCAAACCTAAATTAGTGTATTACTCTATTAACTACACCTTGTCCCAATATACACATCTCCACAAGTATGCCCTTACGCCAGAACGATTCAAATATTCCAACTCCTGCTTCTTCTCCTCGTACATGGAGTCTTGGTCTTGAAGAAGATTCAACTTTGTGAGCTGGGCAATCTTGAGGTCGATCTCTCTCTTGACGACCCACTGCCTGAGCATCGCCACAAGCACCACACACACAAAGTAGCAGACCCCAGCAAAGATTTGAGCATGCAAGTAGGGTCTGTTTGAGCCAGGGGATGTCAACGACAAGGCGATGACGTCCGACACCAAGGTGAAAGGTGCACACCACATGTTGATACCTCCGAACGCAGCAGGCACCTTGTTCAGTCTTTCTCCCGTAAGCAATACGGAGGAAATGGGTAAGCCCATGGTCGACCCGACCCCGCAGGTCAAGCCTATGAGAGCCGAGAATGCAATCATGGACCCGTAGGATGTGGCGTTGGTCCAAAAGGCAAACACGAGGATCATGTTGAGGACGGTAAAGAACATTGTGGAGTTCATCACGCCATACTTGTCTGCTATCAACCCCATGCCCGGCCGTCCTATCACCTGGAAGGCGTTTGCTATCGAGGTAAGGTTCAGCGCCTGTGAGGAGGTGAGGCCTATGGAGGATGCGTACGGGGCGATGGTGAACAAGATCATCACGTACCCCAAAAGGGCCAAGCAGAACCAAAGGCAAAGTATACCCAACTCAAAGTACTTGAAGAAGATGGTCATGTCGCAAGAGTCCGAAAAGGCCTTTCTAATAAAGTCTCTTTTAAGAGTGACACTCAAGGGAAGAGGCTTTTCGTTGAAGGGCTCCAACACCACAATCGCTATCACCGTAGCGAAGATGGTGACAAACCCAAGCATCCTCAAGGCCCATTTCTGATCGCCCGTCTCGTCTATGACCTTTCTGATGGCAAGCGAGAGAACAACACCCCCGAGACCTGTTCCCAGGATCGAGAGCCCAATCGCCGTGGACCGCATGGTTGTGAACCAGCTGGGCACGACAGCCAAGGCAGGCATGAAGATCAACGAGAAGGAGAGCCCTACTAGAACCCCTTCGGTGAGGAAAATCTGCCAGTAGGAGGTGGAGAAGGAGGCGAGGATGTAGCCCAAGGTCTGGATGCAGAGACCCACAACAAGGAGCGTCCTACACCCAAAGACCTTGTATAGGAAGGACAGAAACGGCGCCAACAAGGTTGCCAAACAGATCACCATCCCTCCAATCAACGCATACTCAATCTCTGACTTTTGGAATGCGTTTGACGAGATGTAGTAGTCGAGGAAGACCCCGAAACTCGAGTTACATCCCCAGGTCGAAAACATGGCAAGCATCGATGCTATAGCTACTACCCACGCGTACCCTCCATTGGGAGGCTCTTTGGCGTCGGCGTCCGGTTCTCCCTCTACATCGGACACAGCTTTCTCCTGTTGCAGTGCTTGGTTCTTGTCGATATCCTCCGTCATCTTAACAGCTTCTGCATCTATTAAAGTTTTAGTAAAAGTGATTAAATTTTTTAAATACCAGGAGCCACGGATAACGTTCTTGGCTCGGAAAATCTTTGCGGAAACCCGAAACGGTTTTCCGGATGCCGCTTTGGTCCAAGAGCGGAATTTTGGCAAGTGTATGCTACAATAGGCGGGGAATTAGGAGTCCACTATACGGGAGGCGGGGCACGCACACCGAGGCAGCACATGCGAGCTCTGGCATACATATGCTTCTCCACTTTGTCTTCCCCGTTTGTGGTGGATAGGAGGCAGTGTTACTCAAGTGTTAGCGGTGTGCAGCCACATAGTGAAGCCACATGTGGGCTAGATGGTAGTTGCACCCACCCAACCAAAAACAGAGGCAGTCGAGACAGCAACGTCTCTGATGAAGAGGGAGATGGCTGCACAATCACCCCAGATCCATGCTCAGCATCTCAGCCGTAACAGGTGCAACACCCCTCGGCGGGAGCCGTGGGCGATTAGTTATGGTGCATGTTAATTAGCGCATCACAACCGCACTACGAAAAAGGCACTTTTCCGAGAGTCACTGATCCGGCCTTAAAAGGAGCAGATCGGCGCCCAGCGATCTTGGCGGTACCACCATCATTCACCCTGGGCAAGGTAGAATAGCATGTGTTGGCAATGGAGCAGGACCTCGGAACTCCTCTACAGCACCTCTAGTCAATAATTACTCTATTCAAATATGTACTTTTTTACGCTCACCAGAAGATGAAGGTCAAGATGATGAGACCCAAGATGCCAGAACCGTACACTTGAGGAGCCATGTTGGAGGTAATAACCGAAACAGAGGAGGCACCCTTGGTGGTGGAGGCTGGAGTAGATTGGGCAGCAACAGTAGAAGCACCGGAGGCGGTCTTAGCTGGGGAAACTGGAGCAGTGGATTCGGCTGCAACAGTGGACTTTCCGCTAGCAGCGGACTTACCGCTGGCAGTAGATTCGCCAGCAGCAGTAGACTTACCGCTGGCAGCGCCCTTGGAGGAGGCTCCTTGAGTGGCTGGAACAGAAGAACCGGCTTCAGATTCAGCGTGAGAAGAAGCTGCAGAGGTTTCACCCAGAAGTGGGCACCAGGTGGTGAAAACGGTTTCGACACCGCTGACGGTCTCGGTCACAAGGGAAGGAGTGGCGGAAACGGTTTCTTCAGTGCACTTGTGGTCGGAGCAAGAGGTGATGGTGACAATCTTGGTTTCAGTGTTGGTTTCGGTGACATAGTGGCCAGCAGAGGAAGTTCCAGTTGCAGAGCCCTTACCAGAAGAAGCAGCGGAACCGCTGGCGCTAGAGCCAGAGACTGGCTTGGAGCTAGAGCCGGAAGCTGGCTTGGAGCTGGAACCAGAGGCAGCAGAGGAAGAAGAGGCAGCCTTGGAGCTGGAGCCAGAAGGAACAGAAGAGGAGCCACTAGGAACAACAGAGCTGGAGGTGGTGTTCTTGGAGCCGCAAACACGGTCCTTGAAAAGAGTGGCAGTGTCCAAGACAGTGTTGTTGTTGGAAGAGACAAACTCGTGGGTGATGTGAGTACAGTTGTGGACAGTGAATCTGGACCAACCGTAGTCAGTGTCTTGAGCAAAAGCAACGTAGTCTGGCAATGGGTAGACCAAAGGATCAAGACCGTCGTAGTGACCGGCAATACCGTTCAAGATGTACCATGGGGCAGAAGGGTTGTTGAGACCGTTAGGATCAACGACGTTGTGGGCAATAGGGAGCAATCTTTCGTAGTTGTGGACGTGACCACTGAGAACAATGTCAACACCGTTGCTAACAAGAATGTCTTCGAAAGCCTTTTGACAGTTGGTACATCTGTCGGAGGCGTCTTCGGCAACGTACCAAGGACGGTGACCCATGGCAAAGACCCAAGGGGTTTCGGTTCTGTTGACGTTCTGAAGATCCTTGACCAAGAAGTCAACTTGTTCGTTAGGGTAGGAACCTTCAGGGCCGTTTCTGCCAGAGTCTTCAGGACCGACGATCCCGTTACCAAGATCGGTCTCGGTGTCATAGACAACAAAATGGACGGAACCGTAGTTGTAGGAGTACCAGAAGTTACCGTTACCACCAGATTCGGAAGCAGGCATGTTCCAGTGGTTCTTGTAGCCAGTGAAGTTGGTTTGACCTGGCAAACAGATGGTGTTGTTGTACTTCTTGTAGCTGACGTTGATACAGTCGGCTTCGTGGTTACCAGCACCCACCATGTAAGGCTTCTTGGCGGTGATTGGTTGCAACTGGTCGTAGAACTCGTTAAGAATTTGTTCGTAAACCTGGTAGCCGGTGGTGAGGTTGACACCGTTACCAATGTAACCTTGGTACTCTTCCTTCAACCAGTAGTCGGCGTAAGCGAAATCACCTGGGTGGACGACAAACTCGTAAGTGTCGATCGATTCCTTCAAGGAAGCAATGGTGTTTTGTTCACCAGGGGCAAGAGCACCTCCAGCACCCTTCCCGGTCTTGGAGCTCAACCCTTGACTGCCCATTGTCCCCATATCGACAACGGCTGCGAAAACAAACTCATCTTCGGTACCTGCGTCTCTGGCAGTGGTGAAGGAGTAAACATTGGCGTCGTCAGCAACACGGTAGTAGTAGGTGGTGAAAGGCTTGAGGCCACCAATCTTGACGTGGTTGTTGTAGGTAGTGGAGGTCTTGTAGGTGGTGGAGACGTCACTGGAGGCGGTCTGGTCCAAGTTGTTTGGGTCGGTACCGTACTGCACAGAGGGGCTGGAGAGCTGTGTGTAGGTGTTCCAGGACACAGCCATACCGGTGGGCCCAGCAAAGGCCAAACGGTGCTGCATTGGCACGGTGGCGTCGCTTTCCGAGATGTCTCTCAAGTCAAAGACGTGGCGGCGACCCAAGACTGTTTTCGCATCGACATTTGCAGCTAATCCACAAAGGGCAGTCGCTAATTGAACAAGAAGTCTAATTTGCATTGTGTGATTTTCCTGATTATTGTTAGCGAGTCTACCACTCGGGACTTCCCCATTTATATATAAGCTATTGTTGGTTTTGTCATTGGGGGTCTCTTAACGGCAAGCACGTCAATTAAAGCGAAGTTTACACGTGGGTGCCCTCTGCTGCAAGAGGATCGGAATTTTTCATAACCTTGGTGAATAATCCAAACACGCTATTAATAATTTGGAGCGTGTGATTGGTTGACGAGGATAGTCCTCGACGCGCCTCCGGGTACCAGCCTGGTGCCGTGCTGATCTCCATCCGTCCCAGTGGGTGCAAAATCCCCGTGAGTATGGGGCACTGTGTCCCACGTGTGCTGCTTGAGGCTAGTTTGTGCTGTAATAGGAGCCTTCTGTACAGCCAACTTCACGTGGAATGGAGAAGCAGGAGTGTTACGCGTCTGCATGGCAGCCTAAATACGGCGTGTGCCAGATACCGATTCAGGAGTCTTCACTCTGGATAGGGGAATCCTCGCCTGCCAAATGCTGATCCGGATCGACTTTCTAGGGGAATAAACTTTCCAAACGCGTAATCTCGTTTGGGGCTCCCACGTAGCCGAGATCACAACCAATCACACATGGGCAGTAAGTAATAGAGAAGAATACCAGGCTTAGCTTCAGGGTGAAGCGAGGGCGACTATCGTGTTAGCGCCCGGGAGAATATCTCGATTATTCGATTGTACTTTACCCATTATTACATGTTTCAAGGAGCGCACCTGTGATATTGTATTGCTCGGGTGTATCGGGATAGTCCAGGAGGCTGGGGGGATCGGGATAGTCCAGGTAAGGGGATTATAAGACAATTTCGGCAAGTACCGTACTCTACACCTTACCCACCAACACGGCTCTTTTGAAGAAATTTGTTGGGGTGGGTTTCAACAAGTGGACAATGTAGTTGAGCTTGTTGGTGAGCTCGGGGGATTCTTCGAGCAGGGCATTATGCAACTCGAGATCCAATTGGTTTCTCTTGGCTTTCAACTTCTTTCGAATCATAAACTCCCTCATGACAAACAACAAGAGCACGCAGAAGACGTAGAGAAAGCCGGCCAATAGCTGGGAGTTCAAGTAGGGTCTGGGGCGGCCCGGGCGGGCCATGGCCAATGCGATGGTGGCCCCGAAAACGGTGAAGAAGCCGCAGATAACGTTGACAGCGCCCCACGCAGCAGATGTCTTGGCCTGCAAGGGCCCCCCCTCGACCATGTCCAAGCACATGGGGAGACAGATGGTTGCAGCCGTGCCGATGGTGAGCCCCAACAAGATGCCAAACACAATCAACGGGCCGTACGAGCGGGCGTTGATCCAGAACACGAGGAGCAACACAGCCACGGCCGTGTTGTAGATGACGGCGGTGTTGTAGCGGCCAATTTTGTCGGCCACCACGCCGACGTGTGTCCGGCCCACCACCTGCCCGCCGTTGATTAGCGAGGTGATGACAGATCCCTGCGTCGCCGTTAGCCCGATCGACGTACAGTACTGCGACATGCTGAACAACGCCATCCCGTACGCCAAGATGGCCACAGAGTACCACACCGAGAGCACCGTGAGCTCGTAATGGGTGAACAAGATCTTCATGTCGCATGTCTCGTGGAAGGTCTGCACAATAAAGTCCCTTTGGAGCGTCTCGCTGAGCGGCTTGCGCTGGTAGTTGAACGGTCTCATGAGAATGGTCAGAAGACACGATGCAAAGAGCGTCACGAAACAGAGCATCCTCAATGCCCACTTCTGGTCGCCGCTCACCTCAATCACCTTGTTGATGGCTAGCGAGAACACCAACCCCCCGAGCCCGGACCCTGCAATCGTGATGGCCATCGCCGTCCCTCGTCTAGTCGTGAACCAGCTCGGAACTATGAAGGACGCCTGGATAAATAAAATGGAAAACGAAACACCAACGACAACGCCCTGGGTTAAGAAAATCTGCCACAACTTGGTGGAAAAGGATGCTAGGAGGTACCCGGCCGTCTGGATCACAATCCCAACAGCACACACGGCAAGATACCCAAAGAGCTTGTTGCAAAGCGACACCAACGGCGCTAGCACCTGTGCAAGAAAAATGCTCACACCTCCAATAAACGAGTAGGCGATGGGACTCCCTCCGGGGAATGCCTTGCTCTCGACGTAGTAGTTGAGAAACACCCCATACGCCCCGCTCGGTCCCCACGTACAGAACAACATGAGCGTTCCTCCCAATGCAACAACCCAGCCGTATCCGCCGTTGGGTGGACACAATGTCTCCACCTCCACATTCTCCTCGTCGCTCACTTTCGTGTCTATGTCTTTATCTTTCTCCATGTTTAGGTTACAATTGTGGTTGCAAACAGCGATAGCCACACCTTTTATACCTTGCCTTGGACTTGCTTAGGACATTAAAAGATGAGAGAAGAGAAAAGCATTGCTTTGGCAATTAAGTTGTTTGGGGCATTGGCATTCCCTCGGACCGTCGATCCGAGTGTTCGGAACGGTCCGCGACCTCGGATTCCGACTTTCTTCGGAATACCTGCTTACTCGTGAGAAGCAGGGGAATGCGTCATGCTTGTAAGTTGTTGCCTGATATTTCTATGGCAGTCTCCTGAGCTTTGTAGTCAGTGCCTTTTGACATGCCAAACCAATCTGGAGCATTTGTTGTTGCGAAAGAATGGCTGCGAAAAGTGGACTAGTTCCAACTTTCATTCCAAAGAGCATTCAATGCACGGCTGCCACAGGGCGTTTTGTCCCTCATTATTTCTAGGTTTACAGTGCAAAATTGAATAAGCCGGTAGTTGAGTATACTTCCAATTGCCGTGTTTGCTTGGGTTCACCTCAAGGATGACCATTCGAGATAACTCATCAGTACTCTACGCTTTGACAAGCCGAGATGCGTATAACGCGTTCGCCGTCATTTGTTGGTGCTAATGATTTGTGTATTAGGCAAAGGTTTAGTAATGGTTGACTCATAACTTGCGTGATTCGTTCTTCAGGCGGTGACAGAAGGACGGCAAGAAAGATTTCTTTTTCTGTTGTAAATGGTTTCTGCCTCTGTGGCAATAAATAATTCCCACACTTCTACACTTCAACACCACGATGAGACTTTCATGAGTCATCTTGATATCTAGGTGTCTCCCACCTTTTGAGCTTCTCTACAAATGTATAGGCTTCATTGTTTGCAAGACGAGAATGGTCCGCCGTTTGTTCTTGGTACATACTTCAGATAAGAGAACGGTTTTGATTCCTAAGGAAAGGCTGACAATTGCATACTGCCTGACAGCCGCACAGCGTCTACCCTTTGCCAGAATCGGGGTGGCAAGAAGATCAATTGCGTAAACGGAGATGAGTAATGGTGCAGAAGGCGTGACTAATCCAGGACAAAAGGCTGCTAAAGAAGCTTGATGAGAGGGTGGTCAATCAAGTCGGCGTAGAGAAGAATTTGACTTTGATAATTTGCAGCCGCTCATCAACAAAAGCACTAAGCTCAGCGAGTTGGACCAGAAGCGACTATTTTACCAATTCTCGTTGAAAATCGGGAGCTTTAGTTTTAGCAACTACAGCCGTTGACTATTACGACTGAGTCAGTCCGAGTGTCCCTAACTTGATCCCCCACATTGCTTTGTCCACAATTTGGCGGACAGTGCCTGAAGAGAGAGTTGCGGGTAGGCTGGCGAAAACAATTGGCTGCAAATTCCATCCGCAAAGGCGAAACTTTTCCTCTAAGGAATCTAGAGTAAACAACTTATAATATGTCTCAATGGTGAAGTTTTTGATTGTCAAGGCAGGAAGTACCAACTCAGTTACATAGACATGCACCCTTCAACTAACGATTCGTTACACCCTCGGCAACCCTGAAAATCAACTACCTCCAACAAACCTTCAACAAGCACAGTTTTTAACAAGTAACGACATCCAACAAGCAGCAGCATTTGACAAGCAACGGCATTCTAAAGCTACAAAACTATTTGGCAATATCTCCTTTGCAAATATATATCATCTAGCGTTTGCTCTAGTACACTGCTGTCACACTTCTAGGAGAAATCCTTCAGAAACATACTTCTTTTAAAAATATACCCAATAATCTAAGAATTACCCAAACTCCAAAAACACTCTTCCACCGCCATAACCTGAGCTAACCATACCTCCACCGTTACATCCCAATTACCAATTCTTCGTCAGGGTCGTGCTTCCGGCCTATTGTATGTCGCCCCCACAGTTGATCGGCGAAGCGACATGACCAACCTCCTTTTTTGCCACACACGTGACAAATCCTTATCATCCAACATGTCCTCCGACTTCCTTAGTAAGGGAATTGATCTCGTCCAGAAGGCCATAGAAGCGGACACAGCCACCAAATATGAAGAAGCATACAAACTATACTACAATGGGTTGGATTACCTCATGTTAGCCATCAAGTACGAGAAGAATGCCCGACTGAAAGAGATGATCAAGTCCAAGTTCACCGAGTACCTTACGAGAGCAGAACAGTTGAAGGACCACTTAGAAAAGGAGCTGAAGAAGGCAGACGGAGGCACTGCTGGCGGGGGAGCCACCAAGGCCAAGAAGAGCGGTGATGGATCGGGTGGCGACGACGACAGCGAGGACACCAAGAAGTTGAGAGGAGCGCTTGCGGGCGCCATTCTTCTGGAGAAGCCCAACGTCAGCTGGGACGATATTGCCGGGTTGGAGAGCGCCAAGGAGGCCTTGAAGGAAGCCGTGATATTGCCAGTCAAGTTCCCCCACTTGTTTGTTGGGAACCGTAAACCCACAAGCGGGATCTTGCTTTACGGTCCCCCAGGTACAGGTAAGTCGTACTTGGCCAAGGCGGTGGCCACGGAGGCTAACTCCACCTTCTTCTCTGTTTCGTCGTCCGACTTGGTGTCCAAGTGGATGGGTGAGTCCGAAAGATTGGTCAAGCAGCTCTTCACCATGGCCCGTGAAAACAAACCGTCCATCATCTTCATTGATGAAGTCGATGCCTTGTGTGGGCCTCGTGGAGAGGGTGAGTCGGAAGCGCTGAGAAGAATCAAAACTGAGTTGTTGGTTCAGATGAACGGGGTGGGTAACGACGCCAGTGGCGTCTTGGTCTTGGGGGCTACCAACATCCCGTGGCAATTGGACGCCGCCATTAGAAGACGTTTTGAAAAGAGAATCTACATTGCATTGCCGGACGCCCAAGCCAGAACAAACATGTTTGAAATCAACCTCGGCAAGGACGTTCCGTGTGAGTGTACTCCGCAAGACTTCAAGTTGTTGGGAGAAATGACTGAAGGGTACTCTGGTCATGATGTCGCTGTTGTCGTTAGAGACGCCTTGATGCAGCCAATCCGTAAGATCCAGCAGGCCACCCACTTCAAGCCTGTTGACGTGGACGGCAAGGAAATGTTGACTCCATGTTCCCCAGGAGACGAAGGTGCTAGAGAGATAAGTTGGATGGACATTGGGTCCGACGAGTTGAAGGAACCCGAGCTCACCATCAAGGATTTCATCAAGGCAATCAAAAGTAATAGACCAACCGTTAACGAGCTGGATATCCAGAACCACGTCAAGTTCACCGACGATTTCGGTCAAGAAGGTAACTAGCACGACGTTCTGTGCTTTGTCTTGGTTGAATCAAGTTGGTCGATATATATTATAGACAAATACAGATTACATATACACTATCCATGGTCGAGCCGTGCTACTGGCAAAGTAAAAGGCGTACCTTACTGTAGGTAAAACCATCCAGCCATCCACTACAGCTCAACCATACTATCGTTTTAAACACTCTTCTGATTTCACCTTCCTGGACTTCTGGATCTGTTTCTCATCTTGTAAGCAAACAAATCCTCTTCATCATCTCTTCTTCCTCTGCCTCTGCCCTTCAACTTGTCGGCAAACAAGTCCTCCTCTTCGGGAGCAGGACGCTCTTTTCTCTTTCTTTCTCTCTTGGGTCTGTCTTTCACGTACTTCTTTTCAATACTGATTCTGTCTGGCTCTCCATGAAGCAAGTAGTATCTTGAGTATTGGTAAGCACCCTTGACCTTTCTATCTGAATTGAATGCTTGTCTGATGTATAAAACCACGGACGACGAGTCCTCGTCCATGGACTCAGCTTGTTGTGTCTCTTGAACTTCAATTCCTAGTCTATTAAGTAAGCTCAGCTTCTTGCGGAAGCCAAGTGTGTTGTTGTACAGTTTTGTTTCTCTCTCTTGTATGATGGTGTCGGTGTAGGCATTGTTTTCCAAGTCGATGGACCCTTCAAAGGGCTCCTTGGCCAAGTGGTGAAGAGCGTTGATGGCAGCCTCATGGGTCGAAAACACAACAGCAACAGAGGTGTCGTTGATCCACTCAATCTTGAACTCAACTTGCTCTTCATTCACCTTGTAGTCACTGGTCTCTTCCAGCACGCACTGGTAGTTCAAATACATGTCGATGAAGGTGGTGATGTCATCTGTCGAGAGGTTGTCCACACCACGAATCACCAATGCTTCTGGCCGCAACGTCTGCTCTGTTCCGTTGTACTCCACGGTGATTTCTTGCTTCTTCAACGTCTCCTCACGCTGCTTCTCGTCCTCGAGGGGTTTGGTCATGAGTCCTCCGTAGGGGAGCACCACTGGGTCGGTCATAGCTGGTAGTGTTTGAAATTTGATTTTGGAGCGCATTCAACAAGTGGATGTTATCAACAGATGAAGTTGGTGAGTACGAGAAAAGAGGAAGCTACAGCAGTCAGAGTGAGCTGGGTTCTAGTTTTGGCGGTGAAAGGTGACTTCAGTTGAATCTTGTTACTGAAGAGGTGTTGTATCTAGTCAGTTCAGTCGTGGAGATAGCAAAAGATTAGGTAGAAGCAGCTACCCACGACAAGGACAAGCCCGGCAAGCCCAGCAAGACCATATCCAAACCTTTATTTAAAACATTTTTTCAAGTAAAGTAACACCTACCATATGGACCACCCAGTTACCTAGCAAACCAACCCCCACTTTAACTCATCAGTCAATTGGTCGTAAATTACATCTAAAATACATAATGGACAGCATCTCAGCGTCCTGTGCCTCTTCTCTTTATTCCTCTTTAACTTCAACATCCTCGCCTGCCTTGGTTTCCAGATACTCTCTTATGAACAAGACGTTGTTACATCTGATGAAGATCTCTCCAATCAACTCTTCCTTCTTTTCGTCTCCTTCCTTGATCAATTCATGGGTATTATCAAGCTGGAGATTCATATAGTTATCCACCAGAACAAGTCTTCCACGGTACTCGGTCTTATTCCACTTGAGACGTACTATCACCTGTTTGTCAACAAGAGTTTTGAGGAACGGTTTCGGGTTTATTGGTTGGAACTAGACTATTGTTAGTATTGGTTGATTCGGAGACAACCGTGAAAACGACGGATGCAACATGCTGAAAGTAACTGAATGGTCACTGCGGTCTATTGTGCATCGTGTGGAGTAAAAGCAACTGCTGTATCCGACACTTCTTGTCATGTCTTGCTGCAGTGGTGAATCAAATAGGAATGTCAACCCAAATCAATAACAGACTGGCTGTTGAGCTTCGGGGAGGTTTCTAAGTTTAAACTGACAACCCCAAAAGCTCGAATCAAATCGAGGATAGTAGTGTTTGGTCACCTTCACAGGTTCAACCTCATCACCATGATTGTTGCCATCATCGAAAGGAAGTACAACAAGACCCACAAACCCCACAACAATCAGACAGTAACAATCCAGCAACAATCAGAGATCCTTATTAACATCTAGCCGGTCCCATAAGGCTACCGATCCATTCGCATCGCCATGTTGTCCGTCTTTCCAGTCTTCTTAATCGCACTTACCATCTATAATTTTCAAAAAAAACAACACATCATGAATAAAGCCCAGCTTCTAATCGTTGGGTCCCTCATCCGGTTCATAATCCCAACCTTCTTCCCGCAGTCTACGGACTCGCTATCGTCGTCAAACTTGTTAAACTCGCCGATCCAGTCCTTTCAATCGTTAAACGAGGCATTCTACTACTTAAAGCACAACATCAATTTGTATGATGGAGGTGTCAACCACCACCCTCCGTTGCTAGTAATATTGTTGCTGTACTTCAACAAGCCCTTCTTGTTCAATATTTTGTACACGGGCTTGGACCTCGCCATTGCTGTCCGCTTAATGAAGTTGAACTCGTGGTACAATGATTACCAATCCAAGAGACTCGGAAGAAGAGTGTCTGGGTTCAGCGACGAATTGATAGCAGCCTTCTACTTGTTCAACCCATTAGTCATCTTGAGCAATCTTTCCAAGACCACTTTGATCTTCTCCAACTTCTTTGTTGTTGACTCTGTCTACCAAATTGTCCACAGAAAAAGAGTGATTACCCCAATGTTGTCGTTGGCAGTGGCCACGTACTTGTCATACAGCCCTCTCTTCTTGCTCTTTCCCATTGCAGCATTGGGCGCCACGGCCCTTGACTTGAGCAGACTTACCACTATGTCATATTATGCCAACTTTTCCATCTACTTAATGGGTTTGGTTGGTATGTCGCGTGTGTTGATGGACTCCTACGAGTTTCTCTTTCAATGCTACGGAACCATTTTCACCCACGACAACATTGTCCCCAACATGGGCTTGTGGTGGTACATCTTCACCGAGATGTTTGCCTTTTTCAAGCCATTTTACATCGGCTTGTTCAACTTGTACTCGTTTGTGTTTGTTATTCCAATCACAATGAGGTTCCAAGAAGTGGGGCGTTATGCCGGGGACTCCTTCTTTGCCATCTTCATCACCATGTTGTGGTTGAGCTTCACAAAGTCGTACCCTACATTGGGTGACTTGGGCTTTGTTTTGTCCTTCTTGCCTATTTTCAAGGGAACCATCTTGCCCCACTGTAAGTTTGCAGCCGTGGCTGGTGTTGTTCTTTTGGTCAGTGTGGTTTTGGCTCCTATCTTCTACTACAGTTGGATCGTCTTGGGAAGTGGGAACTCTAACTTCTTTTACAGTATTACCTTGTGCTGGGGCGTGGTGCATATTCTTTTGCTTGTTGATTTGATTTGGGGCAAGTTGGTCTTTGACTTTGAAGAACAGCATGGTAGAAAAGGTGTCAGATTGACCCAAGGTTAGCATGATTATAGAGAAATAAACGCAGAATATGATTAGCGACAGTAGTTTGATGTAGAAGTGGTGTCTGTTTTGATAATCCCGACGCATCCAAAACTGCAAAAAGTATTTTAGCACAAATTGAATACGGCGGTTCAACATGAGAATTAGTATAACGAAAGAAACGTACCAGGCACTCCGTTAGCACCCACAACGTCAGTCTATTGAAAAAAAAAGTGATTTTGCCCAGGATCGAACTGGGGACGTTCTGCGTGTTAAGCAGATGCCATAACCGACTAGACCACAAAACCTCTTTCTGATTGTAATTGACCCTGGATGGTTTAAGAAGATAGAGAAAACCAAATAAAGACACTACAAAAGCACACCTGGGGTAAGTTTCGACTGACTACTGGTATGCTTTCTAATCTGAAGTTTTGGCAAGTGGTGTAAATGGTGTGTAGTTCAGTTTCACTTGGCTGCGAAAATGGATACGAATGATGACATTGCAACCGCTCAAGCAGAATTATTGGCAATTACTCGTAGACCAACAAGAGAACAACCAAACGACCTTTTCAGCTATAGCCGATGCCTACTTAGTTGCAATTTGTTGTGTTCTTTTGTTGTTCGCTAGTATCGGAACCTCCACCTCAGTTTCTCGCTACGGCTTTGATCTCACAAGATGCCACAAGTAGAACAAACCACACCGAAAAGTCCGAATCCAAAGGTTAAAGACTGTGTGAATACACTTTAAACCACCAAGCAACTCATTTACACCGCCTTAATGGTACTTCTTTGTTGGCATCTCGAGGATGAAAGACGGTTGCAGCTTCAGTCCACAAGTGTGTACACGTGAGAATCTCGGCCAATCACCGTTTGAGAAATTTTCACCATAAGCTTGAAAAAAAAAAGGTCTACAAACAAAATTAAACCACCAACACCAATGTTATCCAACACTGTTCGTCGTACCTTCAGCACATCTGCTGCTGCTGCCGCCAACGTCAAGATTGCTGCCAGAGACGCACCAGGTAACTTATCCTCATTATCTGTTGTCATCAACAATGCTGGTTCCCGTGCCAGCGCTAAGAGCGGTGTTCCACACTTACTTTCCAAGTTTGCCTTCCAAAACACCTCATCCAAGTCTGCATTGAGATTTACCAGAGAATCCGAGTTGTTGGGTGGTGTTTTTGGTAGCAAGATCACCAGAGATGCTATCATCTTGAACGCTCAATTCTTGAAGGAAGACTTGCCATACTACGTTGAAGAGTTGGGTAATGTTATTGCCAACACCTCTTTCAGACCACACGAATTCCCAGAAGTTGTCTTGCCAGCTGCCAAGGCCGAAAACGACACTGCCCACGCTTCCAACTACTTCACTGCCCTTGAAGCTTTACATCAAATCTCCTTCAGAAAGGGCTTGGGTAACCCATTGTACTACGATGGTACCACCAAGATCAGTCTCGAGGAAGTCCAAGAGTTTGCCTCCAAGGCCTTCACTGCCGGTAACGTCTCCATCCACGCTTCTGGTGTCAACAGCGAAGACTTGACCAAGTTTGTTGGCGAATCTGCCTTCGGTGGTTTGACTGGTTCTGCTTCCTCCGTTGTCGAAGCTTCCCTCTTCAAGGGTCAAGAAACTAGAATTAGATCCAGCGGTGAATCCGTTGCCATCATCGGTGTCCCAGTCAAGGCTGCCGACTTTGCCAAGTACGAAGTCTTGTCTGCTGCCTCCGGTAACTGGATCTTACCTGGTACCCAAACCCCATTGTCACAAGTCCAAGGTGCCTCCACTTTCTTGTATAAGTATAAGGATGCCGGTTTGTTCGTTGTTGCCGTCCACGGTGCCGACGCCTCTGCCGTTTCCGCCGCTATCAAGCAAGCCAAGGCTGCTGTTGAAGCTGTCTCCAGCTCTGGCTTGACCGCCGCCGTCAAGACCGCCGAATTGTCTCTTGCCTTGCAATCCACTTTCGAATCTCCACTCGACATTTCTGTCGCCGGTGCTACTTCTGGTGCTTCCCTCAAGGAATTCAACTACGTGGCTATTGGTGACGTTGACGCTTTGCCATACGCTGGTGAGTTGTAGATATAAAACTTATATATAATAAAGATAGCATTTGAATTGATTTGTAATCGTTTGGGAGAGAAGGTGAAGCGTGTACTGTGTGGTTGCCGTGGGTGCAAAAGAAGTTGCAATGGAAGAGCTCAGCCAGATGCTACTCTTTCATTCGAGACAGTTAGTCAAGACTGGTATTAGAGTAGGGTAACAAAAGATGTAGCCCAGAGGTAGCTCTAATAAGTGGCAGCTCACATCATCTTTACCAGCTACTATTGTCTAAGTTGGGTTTGCATTGGATGCTCTCCAGTTACCCAAGTAGGTGCAGTGCCTGATGATATCCTCCACATACGAACAGCCAAAACCATAAACCTCAACCCTCCAATACTGAACCCGCCATATATAAACCCCCAGCTCTGTAATCTCTATATATACTCCCCCACACTCCACTTCCAGAACCAACTTGCCGCACTGGAGTGAATACCGTATTTGCACCCAAACTGGCTGGTGAGGTCAAAGTCGTGTGGATTCAAAAACAGCATCTCAAAATTTTCAAACATCAACAACTGCATCAAGATGTCTGACTTCGAAGATAACGCCTTTAACGATGGTGCTGAGCACTATGACGACTTTGAACAACCAGAACACTTCTCTGAAGATGAATTCCAAGAGCCCACCGAAAACAACGGGGCCGAAAAGACGGCAGATGGCAAGACCATTGTCAATGGAGGATTAGGACCAGAGGACGCTACCTTTGCTGCACAACCAAGACAAAAGACCACCAAGGAGTTGGCTATACCAAAAGAAAAGAGAACCACTACACCATATATGACTAAGTACGAACGTGCACGTGTATTGGGGACCAGAGCCTTGCAAATCTCGCTCAATGCTCCAGTGTTGGTTGACATTGAAGGTGAAACCGACCCTTTGCAAATCGCCATGAAGGAGTTGGCCCAAAGAAAGATCCCTTTGGTGGTTAGAAGATACTTGCCAGACGGCAGTTTTGAGGATTGGGGATGTGATGAATTGATTGTCGATCACTAGTGTATAATATGCATAATAAAAATAGTCATAGAGGACAAGCGTAGCAGGAGGAGCAGAAGGTGGGTGGGTTAGACATCCAGAACGGACCCAACGGCCAGGCTGGGGTGCTCACCAGCTAACTTCTCTCACGCCTAGTCAATGTATGCGTCCAACCACTTGCTGGCCATGAACAACTTCTTTCCGTCCATCTGCTCCTTGACAAAGCCCTCGACCAACCTGTCAAACGTGGCTCTCTGTAAGCGGTTGTCGCCAGACCCGATCTCTCCTAACTGCACAGAGCAACATGCTTCCTTGAGGCGGTCCACGTCGATAATCAAATCGTCACTGTACTTCCTAGGGTCGCTTTCTTCTGCAAAAACCTTGAGGGCGTTGTAGATGGACATTCTATCTTCGAATTTCAGAAACTCCTTGGCCATTATGTTCAGAAACTGGGTGAAGTTGATGCCCTTGCCGTCTTGATCTGAGTCCACCGTGAGCATTTTCTGGAGTTGGTCTTCGGACGGCTGTTTGATGCCGAGCTGGTTGTAGAGTCTTTTCAAGTCATCCTTGGTGATGATGGAGTCCCGCGACTCGCCGTCAATAAGCGTGAAGGCGTTTCGAAGCTGTGCCTTCTGGTTGTTGGAAAGGGTATTGAGTGCCAGCATGTGTTTACTTTTGTTTTGGATGCGAATCGATAAGACTGACGATGTACTTCAGACAAAGTCACACTATGGGAGGAAAGACACCTAGGTAATAAGAGAAGCACCAACCAAGACACGCTTACGTTTATCCACTTGTTACAATTGCTACACACCCAGTTTTTTTCTCTTCTAATCTTTCTTTGTCCCTTCTCTAAACACCTCCACTCGTCGCCAAAGATGTTTCAGAGTAGAACTGTTGGCCAGCCAAAATCACAAACAAAAGGCAATTGTCTTAGACCAGGCTACGTAAAGGTTCTCTTGCATAATGCATGTATCTGGGTAGATCGATAGTGTCCAGTGTGGTTGGTTTTGCAGCTGGACGTGTCGGGCCAAGTTGTAGATGTTAACAGCTCGCGTATCGAAACTTCAAATTATTCTTTGTTTACATGGACACGCTCTACAATCAACCAGTTGTGATCGACAATGGGTCGGGCAACCTCAAGGCCGGGTTTGCAGGGGAAGATGTACCGCGTACGTATTCGTCTGCCATAGTGGGGAGACCCAAATACTCCAAGATCATGGCGGGTGCCTTGACAGGCACCGATCTCGAGGAAGACAAGTCCAAGGACACGGCCCGAACATTCAAGGAAGAATTGTACATTGGGAACATTGCGCAGGAGAACAGGGGGCTCCTCAAGCTCAGCTACCCCATTGAGCACGGCATAGTCAACAACTGGGAGGACATGGAGAAGCTCTGGTACCACACATACACACAGGACCTCAAGACCAACGCCGAAGACCACCCGCTTTTGATCACAGAGGCACCGCTCAACCCACGGGCCAACCGAGATAAGATGTGCCAGGTCTTGTTTGAGCAGTTCAACATCCCGTGCATCCACATCTCCATCCAGGCCGTCCTCTCCTTGTATGCGCTGGGGCGGACCACCGGCGTGGTGATAGACAGCGGCGACGGCGTGCTGCACATTGTGCCCGTGTACGAGGGCTTTTCCTTGCCCACGTCCATCAAGAGAATGGACGTGGCGGGCAGGGACATAACAGAGCAGTTGTCCTTCAACATGAGACGAATGACGGGAATCAACTTGCAGTCGAGCTCCGAGCTCGAGATTGTCCGCCAGGTCAAGGAGAAGTTGTGTTTCATATCCAAGGACCCCGTGAGAGACGAGAAGCTCTACGCCGCTGCCTACAACAACTCGGAGCTAATGCTGACCTACAAGCTTCCGGACGGCCACCAGATCCTGTTGGGCGTGGAGAAGTTCCGTTCTCCAGAGATCTTGTTCAACCCACAGTTGATTGGAAACGAGTCCCAAGGCTTGCATGAGTTGACGTCGCTTGCCATAACAAAGACAGACTTGGACTTGAGACCCACCTTGTACCAAAACATCATTTTGTCGGGAGGAAACACCTTGATCCGTGGCTTTGGAGACAGGTTGTTGGTGGAGTTGAAGCAGTTGCAGGCTTCCCTGCAATCGGGCATATGGAACAAGAGCACTCTGACTAGTTATGCCACCAACATGAAGGTGAAGATCTTTGCTCCTCCAGAGAGAAAGTACTCCACCTGGATTGGGGGGAGTATCTTGGCTGGTTTGAGTACCTTCAAGAAGATGTGGGTGACGCTGACGGAGTATCAAGAAAACCCAGACGTGGTTCACACCAAGTGTTTATAAGCGGAGTTGTTGATTGGAGAAGACGCCATAGAGTATAAAACTCAAGAGACTACAGAGGAACCAACAGGATACACCGAACAGAGGAAATATAGCTCAGCAAGAGACTTGATAGCTTAACACGGAGACACTTCGGTGAGCGACAAAAAGAACCAATGGCACACTGAACAGACTCTTTGAACTGCAAAATACTAAGGACAAAGTACAACACTGAACAGACACTTTGAACTGCAAAATACTACGGACAAAGTACAACACTGAATAGACACTTTGCATAGTATTTCAGCAATAGCACAACACTGAGTCAAATTGGACAACAGCGCCAACAGACACCACCTACAGAGAAACCAAATTGCAACACTGAACTCAGTATAGACAATGCCAGCACCTCTCTTCATAGACAAAACTCTTATCATTGATCCTAAATACAATAATATCTATCACCGAAATCCCCCAAACCTGGAACAATGTACTTGTCGTCGTCCAACTTCTCGTCAATGCCACCAGTGATGATCTTGATCAATGGGTACTTCTCTTGGAAGGCCTGGATACCCTCTGGAGCAGCCAACAAGTTCAAGAAGAAGATTCTCTCTGGCTGGACGCCTCTGCTCAACAAGACCTCGACAGCCATCATTGCAGAGCCACCGGTGGCCAACATGGGGTCGAGCAAGAAGACGTATCTCTCGGAAATGTCCTCAGGCAACTTGGCGTAGAACAACTTGGGCAAGGCGGTTTCCTCATCTCTCTGGATCAAGATCTTTCCGATTCTGACGGAACGGCAACACTCTCTCAAGCCCATTTCCATGGACTCCCCAGCACGGACAATGGACACCCCACAGATCTTGCCCAAGAAACGGGCGCCCTCGTACTCGTGCCCGCCGTGGCACTTGATGATTTGCTTCTCGACAGGCAACTGGTTCAACCCTTCCTCGACAAGAAGACGGATGATTCTGTCCGAGTAGAAAACAAAGTCCCCACGCTTGGTGGTCTGGTCTCTGATGATGGAGTACAACCCAATGAGCTGGTTGGTTTGTGGAAGCAAGATAACGTTGTTGGTTTCTGGGGTGGACATTGCAAGATTAATTTTGAGTGTGCACTTTTGTCGACTGGCGGAGACTCTTATAGATAACGGAGGGCACCGAGAGGGTTTGCTACCGCCCAATGAGAAGCCAGAAACACGTGAGACAAAACCTCTGCTCTTGTGCTGCTTGGCAACTGGCCTCTGGCCACAAGGCCAGAGTCATCTTTGCTTTTGTAGGCGCTACATTTGCGGACTTTGTTGGAGCCCAGTGCTCATCGTTGACTCTTCCATTCTTTTCACCTTGTTTGCGAGAGAGCTGGGTCGAGTCTAATTTACCATTCTAGTTTCCCAAATTAATGTAGATGGTAGGGGTTGGCAGGATCGCTCTGTAGCAGGTGCTCTGACCAGGATTTTGGTCTTTTTGAGTGTTTTCTAGAATTGTTGTTTGTCACCACTGTAAGCCAAGATCCACTGAAACTACCTAGCAAAACCACCAAATAAACGTACGGACAAACCCGTACTATTGTCCTCCACATCTACACAGTCTTCCTCGTTCGTTTTATTCTATAATACATTAAGCTTGAATAAAAGGATTGTCAATCACTTCACTGCCATCCACCGGCGATATGGTCAACAAGTTTGTGTATCTAACCACAACCAAGCCCAAGTCCCTGGTGGCCTCAGTCAACACGGAGGAGTCGTCTTCGGATCTGACGTTCTCAACCACATCCTCCAACACCAAGTTCATCAATTGATCGTACCCTTTCAAGGTACCTATGACCTGTCTGCCACCAATGAATTTCACACGGATCTTCTGGTCGTTGTACTTGCTCAAGTCCAAGATGGCCTCTCTTTTGGGCCCGTCGTGCTTGGCCCCTTGGTTATTATTGTTTCTTCTTCTGTTTCTGTTCTGCACGGTGTTAGTACTGGTGTTTGCACGGGTTCTCGAGTCACTTACGTCGCTCATGCTGGTGTGAAGTTTGATTTTTTTTGCTTTGAGAACAGACACTTGTGAGACTATGGAGTGAGGAATCGGGACTGGGCTGGGCAGCGAACCAGAATGGCCAGGACGTATAGGAGAGGGGATCTCAACTACAAGGTATGTGCTTGTAGGTTCAGAGATGACATTGGGACAATAGTTGGGCACGAAATGTGTGGTGGGGGACTTAGAGTGGTGAGAAACCTGGAAGGAACTTAGGTGGAGGAATGAAGAACTTGGTGTCAACCTGGCAACTTCCCTCACTTCATGACACTCCTCTAGCCATCAGTGACACTGCATCTCAAATCACCTACAAAAATTATCTTACTCTATATTACATTATTTACAAGCCCAGGCCTCAACCAGCAGTAAGACCTTCAAGTGCCTAGTCTAGAAGTATGATCTGGTAAGCATAGTCTGGTATGCTCCAGAAAACCCTTGAGAGGTAGACGTCATGGAGTACTCTTGAGTGGTAGCACACCACGCAATTAGTACTCTCCTCTCAACCACATCAATGCTCTCTTTCTTCTGTCTTCGGATCTTTGAGAAACAGGTTCGGTGGCCTTGGCCTTACCACCAGTGAAAACGTTGATCTTCTTCTGCTCAATGCCAAACTTCTTCAGCAACTTGCTGATGGTCCATTCCTGTGGGTTTTCTTGTCTCAACTTGAGGATCTCGGAAACAGTCTCTGGAGTGACTTCGTACAGTCTTTCCTGTGGAGCAGCATACCCGTTGATCAAAGGATACTTGGCCAACTCTTCCTTTGTGTATTCGATGGAGCCGTTGGCAATGGCTCTTCTTGGGTCGTTAGGAGGTAAGAATGCTTTGACGGTCTTGATGGATGCTTTGTGGATGGCCATGGGAGGGTTGTAGACGATCCCCTGGGTTTTCTTTGGCTTGAAATTAAATGCAGAACGTTGCTGGTTGTACTTGTTTATGGGGACAGGCTCGAACTTGACCCCCTTGGGCAAGTTCTTGATCGCCTTGGTGCTGCTGCGTACGCTAGACATGGCCCGGTGCTCTATGGTGTCTTGGAGGAGCTGAAAAGTTTTTTTAGTCGTGTGGAGCGGATGCAAAAATTGGTGCGCGCACGCACGCCCTTTCCCACAGCACATACCGGTCGGCCAGTGGCTCCCAAGGCAGGCCCACCAGCCTACTTTTTTCTTGGTTGGAGGGCCTCGTGTGATCATTGGCTGCTTGCAGGCTATTGCCGTAGTGTCGGCAGCCAAGACTGGGGCGTCTCTCATTCCCCATCCACAAAACTCGTTTAGTTTGCCAATCTTTATCTGAGGTTACTAAAACTTGACAGAAACCAGAGAGTATTTTTATGGAGGGGGACAACATTCTTGCACACCCCCACGAGGACTCTTGACCATACAACATGTGATGTGTGGAATCGAGAGGGTCCAGACAAGGTTGGGGCTCGTGGGTTCTCTCCAAGGCCCACTCCTCAACCTTATTCCAGAGCGTTTCTCCACTAACGGTAATAAGCTGTTTGCTGAACGTAGCCCTTACCGGAAACCGATATAGGCCCTTGTTATTATTACATCATGCCATCACAGCTGTAAGAATCGGTGTAGGTGCATGTATCTAATCGTCAATTTTTCTCTTTTCGGAGATCGTGTATACTGCTTTGGGATAAGAGCTTCCCAGAGGGTGGACTGTTGCTGTGTGAGCAAACATGGGTTCGTAGACGGACAAGAGTTGAAGGAGGGGGAAAGAAGGTGGGAAGAGAGTCAAACCCATACCACCAGTTACGTCACAGAGTAGCGGAACTTTTGCAATTCACAACGATCCGCAAGTGTTGTAATTACACTGCACAAAGTTGCAAATCAGGCATGCGAGAAATGCCTTCAAAAATAAACTTGGGGGGAGAATCTACAAGTATACCCGATTCAACCTAGATTGTCGTAACGTAACTCTATTGTTGGGGAGGTTCGTCTATTTTTTGACAAAGGGAGTTAGTGTGGGAACGAAAGGTGTTACGGGCTTGTGATTGGTTCCACAGCGGTGCGTTCGAATCTTGGAGGCCGCTGTTGCACCGGCTGCAAACGGAGGCGCCCTGACTAGTACACGGGCCGTGGCAAGAAATAAGACCGATTTAGACTGCGTGGACTTCTAAAACATTCACACTCGGAACCTGGAGTACACTTAGGCAGTGGTACTTGTCACCAAGATTTCTTTACAGAGTCGGACTTGTAATCTGCATCGTACAGCCTTACATGTACAGTGGACAGAACATGTTTGATTAGAGAACCCAAGTTTATGCGAGACGCATGAGAACTACGCAAACCACAGCACTCTATGGAGACGTCATGTTTCTGCAAACCATGGAAGGAGTGTCGGTTCACTTGTGATCTCTTTGGAAACGGCAGTTCCATAGTCGACTATCTGGCCAGACCACCAGACACATGACGAGCGGACCTAGACCCATGACTCCACCAGGCTCTAGATGCTTTGGGCGCCCGTGGAATAGTGCTCCGCAAAGCACGTCGGCCACGCAGGCGGCCTTCGGTCCTGGTCCCACTTGTTTTTGTGGCGGAGTCTTCTGCTGTACAGGCTGATTCCACGGCTTTGCTGAGGGCTCGATCTGGCCAGAGTTCAGCCGGGATCGGAATTCTGAGAAGCAATTCCACAGTGCTGGCAAAGGGCCAGAATGTTTCACAAGTGGCTCGACTCGCCCCCAAACCCGACTCATAACTGCCAAAGGATCTCTTTGATGTAGCTATATCGGGTTAACCTAGAACCATTCCCACCTATTAAAGTTAAAGACGCTCACCATGTTCTAGCGTGGAATGTGAAGCCCATGAATACCACAGAGCCGTAAATTCGAGAAAAAATAGGGGGTAGCTACGACGCTGCTACGGAACGTACAGGTGTTGGCTCGCAAACCTGCAAATTACGGAGGCCCTATTGTTTCTCGTCTATTCCTCTCGTAGTTACTAGCCTAGCGAGGCTTCCATGCCTTCGTATCACCTGTTGATTCCCTTCTGGTTCTAGAACCCAGCACGATAAGCTGAATCAAATGCCGCCTTTGCAGGAACAAGGTCTTGCTCTTACTTTACGATTGAAGTAGGTAATTAAAGATACCTTTTGTGAACTGATTTCCCAATTTTTGGCACTCTTGCGCCATTGGTTCACAAACAAAAAGTTTCTTCACATGGGGACCATGGCCAGGGGAGAGCACCAACGGGTTTATTGAGAGAAGAAGCTACTTCAGGCGGTTGACAAGCAAGCCCTCAAGTCAATTACACTAGTCTGCTGCAAATTTTTGCAGCAGCAGCAGTTTTACCAGGTCGCCCCCACTGCCCGACTGTGGAGAATGAAATTTCATAAAGCTTGTTCTGGACGGAATAAAGTTTGTGATGCCCAAACACACAAAACGGTGACATTTTGACAAAACTATTTTAAGGGGGGAAAAATAAAGACAACGTAATGGCCCTAGCTGGAGAGAAACAAAACGCTGTACCGCGTTAGTCTGTCCTTTGGAGGAGGGGCGGGTTGGTGTCTCCAACAGGTGCAGCCGGCCTTATCCAGAAACGGACAAAATAGCGAGCCCACCAACCAGCGTGAGCGAAAACACAAGTGTCAAGAGTGCATGGGCGAGGTTTATCGGTGTGGAGGGTCGATTGGCCCACCATGTACGATGGACGCTGGAGCGTGGCAGAACAAACACCAGGAAACGGGCAAACAATCCCACCTTCATATGATTTTGGTTTTATTCACATTGTTATCGAGATGGTCCAACAATGCGAGAAAAAAACCGTTATCTATACAAACAATAGACACAGCTTTCTCTTAACGAACCGGGTGCAAGGGCCCTATCGCTCCGAGTACCACGCTGTATTTTGGCGGAACCCCTTGGGTGCAAGCTGAGGCTCGCGTCGGCCGCACCCAATGGGTGCACGGTTTGTGAGCCAGCCTGCTTCTGTGCAACTCGTTACGCTCAGCGCCATTTGGGAACCAAACTGCAACATGCTCCCGCTCCTATCAATGCTTTGCTCCGCTCTTGGGCTGCAACCAGCCTGTCAAACTCCTTCCTCTTTTACTACTCCTCCCATACGTCTTCCCACTAAACTATCCCCTTGGACCACCCCTTTTCATCTCCCGTAAATATGTGGTTACTCAATGTACCCAAATGCCGTATCGTTGCAATCTTGCCTCACCTCAGCTGAAAATGCTCGGACTTGGCTTTACAAATACTCTAATTCTCAAGACATCTAATCAAAAAGCCAAAAAAATCTGTGCTTCTAACAATAGATCACATCCTCCTCAAACCTTTTCTTTGCTATGACTTACACTGCCTGCTGGGGGGGCTCCTCTTTTGTGGCCCCCCCAACCCTTATTTGCCCTAGTTGAAATCAAAACTGCCACCCACTGCCTTGTGTAACTTCTGCAGCTCCAGAAATTTACCGAGGTGCATACTTATGCATGCATATCAAAACGCTTGAATTATGCATGAAACAATGCATTGACGTTGGGACCCACACGGCAGTTTGTGCTGAGAGGTAATTGACGAATACACTATGAAAATTTTGCGCTAACATACTTGCATACCATAATTACTATACAAATCCGGCAGGGAACATTTAAAGAAGCTACTTTCCGGACGATTTTATCCAATTGTTGCAACCAACTCAATCGGCCGCTTTTCCACTTCACACTACACAAGAGAACCATGAGTGCCTTTTTGGTGATTCAAACGCAGACTCAGAGCACGAGAATTGAGAGGGACAGAAAGAAGAGGGTCAAGAAGCTGGTGGCTAAGAAGGACAGGGACGCGGACCTGCTTAGAAGCAGCCAGGTGTCGCTGGCTGCGCTGGTCAAGTCCGACTCAAGTTCCATCTTGCGCTACTATCAGCAACCTAACACTCCCAACGTCAAGAACATTCCCCTCAACACTAATTCCATGATCTTACACCCGGATGAATCCTACATTCCTTATCACAAGAGGGAAAAGAAAAGATTCGACCAAAACAGAAACGAATACAGAATGATGCCGATCCAGATGCTGCCTCTCGAGGCCGCCATTTCGGATTACGAAAAGCAGATTATGGAATTGAGAGACTCCAGAAACTACCAAATCAACCTCAAGTTGAACGATGATACCCTTTTCTCTACCCCCAACCTCCAGATATTAAGATACTCCTACTTTAAAGAGCTTTCTAACGACTTCGAATTAATACTGTTCTTGAACACCAAGAGGTCCGACGGCTTGTACAGGTTGAGGTACCTTCGTAAGATTGAAATGTTGGCCAAGAAGTCGGTCAAGCTGCACATCTCGGGCTTGCCTTCTTTGACCAACGAGTTCAGTGAAGAAGACGAAGACACCCTCACCGACGAAGACGACGAGGACGACGCCAAGGACAGCCCCTCCACCCAACAATTGAACATTAGAAACTTAATGAGACTGCCCAACTTCTGGCACAGTGTCTACCAGGAACTCAAGTACCCTATCGAAGACAACTCTGGCATCCAATACTTTGACTTGTTGCCTCCAGTCATCCAGACCATTGACTTTTTCTCTGACTTCATTGACTACATTCTTTACAATGTTGGTAAAGCAAGAGTCGACGACCATGAATTGTCCGAACAAAGTGACATTGACCTTGCTCAAACATACAAGTTCACATACCTTCGCGATCACAGTTATGATTACTTCAAAGTGATGACAAACGTTTACGACGGGTTGTTCATCAGACAAGCATTTGTGCATGGGGGAGACGTTGAGAAGATCCAAGGCTTGGTATCTGCTGCAATGACAAACGCCATCATAACCTCCATGAAGGACACAGCTTCATTGTTGACACAACGCAAAGACTTCTCTCGTGTTTTCCAATTGTGGAGAGACTTCTTCAGTTTTATATTTTTGAAAGCTTTGGACCAGCCTAGGGCCGTGCCTTTCAACCAGCAAAGCGCTGAGAACTACACTGACGAAAGATACAGAAACCAATCCATCTCACTGGTTAGCACTGCTCTGGAGTTGTCCCTCAGTTATAATAGCGTTTTCCTGCTGGTTTCATCGACCCTTCATTACCTGCCTCCGTCACTACACGAAGCTAAAATGGCACTGGATGTCAGATCTAGAAGCGGTAGTTTGTGTGAGGACATGAAGACCTTGGATATACAGTCTCCAATCCAGGTGCAGCCTCTCCACAGATTCGAGAAGCCAGAAAAGAAGAAGAGAGGGTTGTTCAAGTTTGGAAGAAAGGAGAAGTAGATTATGGGTTAAAGGGCCATTGGCTATAGGTGTTGCATAACTGGGTTATCAAACACAAGCTGCGTTAGCATTTGTATTTCTATCTCCTACCTGGACAGCAGGAACAATGTAACAGTGTCAATAAACAAACGTGATAAAGAGTTAGTTGTACTCCTAAGAGACAGCAGTTTAGCAGTTTCAATAAACAATACGCGATATAGAGTTCACTTCTATCCAAGAGACAACAGTGTAACAGTGTCAGTAAACATTGAGTGTTTTCAGGCTTTTCCACGGAAAGAGTGGTAACCATTACCGTAGAAATTGTAGTAGGTGCCACTACAGACTGGTAAGCGCTTCCACAGGCGAGTTTAGTAGGAGGTTCCATAGACATTTGACGTTACATTCTCGCCTTTCTCGCTATTTATCCGATCACAAGAGGTGTATTAGGGTCTAATCTCATGTACCGCTTGTGTCTTTCACCACTGCATTTCGTCAATCGTATGAAAATCACAAATGGATCAGGTTCCGGTGCAACTGGGCCTATTTCAGCCTCTGGAAGTATCAACTCGCTACACGTCCTTCTGCAGTGTTTACCCACGAGCCGTTTTGGTCTTGGCACCATTCCAACCCAAGCGGCCTGTTTACATCGGCACACTCTACGCCATGGCAACCACAGGGCTTATGAATTCCTTTTCTAGCCAAACCCATGGCCGGCAGATTCACGAGGCCACTCCTTTTTTAGCAGCTGCTTGTCACCCCTAGAAGCTTTATAAGCGCCGGAAGGGCCTGTTTGGGATCAAAACCGTCTACCGGTCTTCCTATCGAAGAAAATAATTTTGTACACCCATGTTAATTAGCAACTCTCGCTTAGACAAATTGGGCTGGGGAAATCACTACATTACATCAGAGGAAAAAATGTTAGGTTCCAGGTTTGCGTACCCCTTCGCATCCAACCCTTACAGAGTATGGACACAAACATCCCCATTGGGAAGACCTCGTAACCAATGCCGTTCCATGGTTGGGCAGAAAGGATGATGTAATGTGAAATGTTCAAACGGTTAGATACAATGCGTTCACGTGTCTTGAAGGAGGAAATAAACGCGTCTGTGGTGCTCGTATTTGTGGGCCTGGTGCTGCAACGGTGAGGCAAAAACGTTTGCGACTAAGCAAAGATCAGACGCTCCTTCCCCGGCGAAGTGGTACGACCCACAGACGACCCAAAGAGAATGCAAAGGAGAGGAGGGTCGTTTGGCTGGTGCTGCGCTGTTGTTTCACGGGTCCTCTTGCACCTTGTGATTGCTGCAAATTATTAGCAGCCAATGCAAAAAATCCAGGCTGTGTCTCTCGAGGGAGCCCACGGTTTTTCCGAAATCCAGGAGCAGTTGCAATTATTGCTCGGCGAAAGGGTCGTAGAGTACGTGTGCCTTGGAGACGAATGGAACCATGCAGCACATACCTTTGGGGAACTTTCCGCAGATTAGCGGAAGCCACACAAGATCATCCCATTCTACTCCAAGATTGCAGGTACGGAATCCACTAAAAAGTTTGTACTGATTCGAACAATAGCTTTTTGGTGACGTCCGTGGGACGGAATTTGCAACAATAAGATTGTGTTACTTCCCTTTACTGCTGATCTTGAATGTGCGGGTTCATGAGAGGGACAAACCGAGGCCCATCGTACGAGCGCTAGCCTAATAAGAATAAACATGGAGCTTTGTGGATACAATCAGCACCACAAGAAACACTTGTTCTCTTGCCACAGGACGAGATGGTGCAAATCGCGTAGTAAATGCAACACAGCCAATGAAGAATATTCCCCAAAGACACCCAGCCTTCTCATTGGAGGGTGCTACTTTTCAGGGTGCTGATCTGCGAGTGCCTCGATGGTAAAGGGCCCTTATTGTTCGAATGGCCGTGCTATTTTATGTGTTTTTCTGTTGGAAGACTTATCTTTGAAGCGATGCCAACAGGCATGTGATGCTCAACCAAAAGGTAGGGTGGGCCACTGGGTAGATAACACGAAGGCACAGCTGGTGCCACCAGGTGTGTGGTGGCCGAACAGGTGTATGGCATTGTGCTTTTCCCCAACTCAGCCTGTTTTTGTGGGTACAAAGCTTGGGGTTGTAGATAACAATATAACTGGGGATGAGATGAACTGGGATCTTGGAAAACCAGTAGTGACAGAAAACATAATGCTGGAAAACATAAAGCACTTGGGGAACAGCCAAAGACAGCTGGTGTTTAATGTTTAAAAATTGGAATTGTTGTTTGTTCGAGGCTATTGTTCGGCAACCAGCCAGTTGCATTGTTCCAAGATCGTGGTGAGATTTCGCCTGCGATCGCTAAGATTGCTCAGGGGCGCCTGAAGGTGTAAGTAGCTGGTTGATGGTGGAGCTGTAGGGTTGAATGGCACAGCTGCTCCAGCAAGAAGTGCCAACGATTGATACTGACGTTGTGACATACAGCTGCTTTGTCTAAAATGCCCACCTTTACCATGCTTCAATCCCACTACTACCAGTTCTTAAATCACCTTTAAACCACTTACTCAACATCCACACACCATTAATCCTAAAAGAAGAGTTGCTTGCAGCTGAAACCTCCATGACAGCTGGCTACCTCAACAAAGCTACCTCCAGCTTATTGTGATCAACGAACAATAATGACGTTCTAATGTCAACTAAAAGGTCTAAAATGCTGGTTCTTGCGCAGCTTTCCTCCCTAGACATCTGCGCTGCTGGGCCCACACTTGGCAAAGCAATGCAGCAGCACGGGGAGCATATCTGCTGGAGACCACCACACAATGCTCGTCGGGCGAACTTGGCCAGACACGTTTGTGGGGATGGACGCTGCGGTTCACCCCAAACTCACCGCACAAATCTTATTTGGGGGAGTCTCCAAGATGCAGATGAGCTGTACCTGTTCACTTGCAAGCAAGGCCAGACGGTTCTGCTGGCTCTGCTGGAGGAACAATGCTACCCAAGAACTGTCTTTTCTCTGCCCCTGCGTATAGTGCGTCATCGCTCATGCAACCCCGACTCTGTATTCTCACGAGAGGCCCTACACTGGCGCCAGATCCAACAGGCCACCTCCGAGGCCGCTGGCCTCCTGCCGTACCTGAGTTCCCCAGGTTTATCAAAAAAAGAAAGAGACAGGCCATTGCAGTGGCAAGCTGTGCAGGCTCACCACCAGGTTATGCAAACCACAAGAGTGTCTGAAACAAGGTTGCATTCGAACAAGGCCAACAAAGGAGCAGTGAAGGTGACCCCAATGGAGCGGCTCCTTGCAACCCAAGCCCTCCACACCACCATCTGCACCTCTGGTCAACCCCTCCGTCCCCATCATCCCACCGCCCCCCTCCTCATTGGCTGATGGTGTGAAATATGCAGCCCCACGTGACCGGAATCCCGTCATGACATCATTGCCAAGACGGAGTGTAATCTTCTATTTATAACGTCTACGGGCCAAAAATACAACTCAACGGTTTTTCGGTCGGGTCCAGGGACGGTAGCAGGCTGTTGCACGGTGCTGGCTGTTCCAAAGTGTCCAGTATGTGTGTGCGTTCCAGCTCTTGAAGTGCCACGCCAGGCCACGCCGACCTTTTTAGCTCTTTTGGAACGGAATCTTATCGAGATATTTTTCACTCTGCGCACGGAAAATTTCTTTGCCTTTGTCTCCCTTGCGTGATGATCTAACTATAGAAGCCGGAGGGCTGGAGAAGAGATAGCTGGGGGCGAAGAATGGCACCGCCAGCTCCCCTCCGAGCTGGTGCCAGGCACTCTGGACAAAGGCAAATAGGGTTTGAAGTGCTCCAAGCCTCCCCTATTAAAGCTTATTGTTCGATTTCTGGGAACCCTTGTTGTAGAAAATTGCTTGCAACCCATTCCGAGAGATTCGAGCCGCATTGTGGATGAACTCTAAAAATAGAGCCGGTGCAGGAATATAAATAACCAGCCCTTCGCCAGTAGACAACTCCCACTTTTATCATTACACAACACACAATGGTACCAAACCCACTAGCAGACAACTTTCTTGTCAAAGAGCATTCGTTTTATGATACCGGCAACTCCATGTACTTGTTGCCTCTATTCCAGACCCAGAGCTACGACCTAATCAAGGTGAGATTCAACCACAGCTACTCCCATGAGAGAGACCACACCGACGACTTGAGGCGGGTGGTGTTGATGCTAGCCATATTTGTGCTCATGGGACTACTCGGAAACTGGTTCCGGAGACGCAGACGGAGGGTCGTGGTCAAGGATAGCCCCGTGTGAGCCTCCTGATGACCCAGGAGTTCGCCCCATGTGGGAGGGCTGAGGCACCAGCCCAGTCCCCCATGACCTGACCGACACTTACGACCTCCCCCATAGCCTCCCGCTAGCCCGAGAGGACGCAGCAGCCTTGTTGCCGATCCAGCCTGTTGCAGAACGGGGCTAGGCAGCAGGGTTGCAGCAATTCCACATTTCCCTTTTCCCCCCCTTACTTTACTATTTGCAGCCACTATCTTATCAATTGCATCTGTCATTCACGGTGACATCCCAGGTCCAGCGCATACAATAGTAGAGATGTCTTCTCCGAGGAGAGAGACCGAACGTATAACTACGTCGGGGGACAAATTGTGGCACTTTGTTTGGTGGTTCTCACCTATGTGGTGGCCTTCACCGATGTGGTGGCCTTCACTTGGTTACCCTTTTATGTGGCAGTACACTGGCTGTACGGCAGTGCTGATCTCTGCAGACACACTCTGCAGACCACCTACACCACCTGCTACTGTAACATTACTGATTTTACGATATAACGACGCTACTCATCCATCCATTTGATACTAATACAATTCCTTAAAAAGGACTCTCTGGTTTGCATTCATTGACCGTGAGTTCCCCATCTAGTCTGATCCACGTTCAGCTGTGACTAAGCGTCATTTCCAGCTTTCGGTTTTGCATGATGAAGGCTCCTTGTTGAGGGCCAGGTCGGACCATGTCCGACCGAGCCTGCGCAACACCGGGCTCCTTTGTCCTTTCTGTCTATAGTTTGGTTGTCCTTGCGAAGTTCGAGCAGGGCAGCCTAATTTACCTTATTTGCATCCAATTTCATCATTTCAATATCCCATATGTTCCAATCGTACCAGATGACTGTAGGGAAGATTGTAAACAAGTGCCAGATGGCGTGGGCGTCCAACAAGCGGCGGATCGGCTCAAAGTCAAACACCTCGAACGACATCCCCACCACCAACCACACGTTGAGCAAGATGGGGATGAAGGGGATGATTTTGGGCTTGCTGATGGACAAGTAGTTGAGCTTGTTCAAGAGCTTCACCTCGAACGGAAGCAACGCAATCAGGTTGTTGTATACAATGAAGTTCTTCAAGTACAACTTGCGCACGTTCAACGAGTGCTTGACCCAGAGCAAGATGCTGGCCACGCCAAACACCAACCCGACGTTGGTGTTGTACTGGTAGTCCCAGTTCAACTTCAACTTGGTGCAGTGCACCACAAACACCGCAGCCATGGCCACCTTCCACATGAGCATCTTGGACGGGCTCTTGAAGATCTCAAAGAAACGCACTGCTATCACGCTGAAGTTGTTGAGGATGATGGCAAATGCTCCAAAGTAGTCTAGTGTCTCTGTTGCAGCGGTGTCCCGGATATGGAAAATGGTGCTGAAGGACCATCCCACCAACGAAATCACCAACAAGTGGAGGTACTCTCTGTACATACGCGTCACAGCCTCATCCGTGCCCTTCTTACTCCTGTTATACTGCCTCAACACCTTGACTAGGTTGAGATAGTTGATTGCAAAGTTGCCTAGGGAGAATATAACGGAAAAGACTTCCTGGGTCCCCAAGACCCGGGTGAAGGGCCACTTGCCGTAGAACTGCACCATTGGAAGTCCTCGTGACTCTCTCTGGTTGGTGATGATCTGCTGGCACTTGTAGTTGCAGTTGGCTTCACATGACCACAACAGGTCGAAGATGGATGGAGGGAAGAAGGTGGTGAAGGCTTGTTTATCAAACACCTTGGCCGATTGTTGCATTTGGCTGGGACAGGCCATGTGCACACTGCAGTCTGATAGACATGTCTTGAACTCAGAGAGATTGTCTCCTATGGAGCCCAATGCTCCTGATATAAGACCTAGGAGAAGTACTATCCTCATTGGTCTGGTGTCTTGGTGGTAGAGTAGTGAGTCTGGTGTCTTTTTCGCGTGTGGATAAGAAGAAAGTTTTGGAACGGCTGAGGCAGAGGGAGATAAACCAACGCCTCAGAAAGTCTAGAGGAAGGGATGAGGCGGTAACTGGAAGGGGAATTATATGAGTGGGTGTGGGAGTGAATGTGGTTGTAGGAGTGAATGTGGTTGTAGGAGTGAATGTGGTTGTAGGAGTGTTGGTAGTGAAGTAGAGGTGGACGTAGAGGTGGAACTAAAGTGGGAGTGGTCCATTGGAAGTAACGTGGAAGTAGCCCATTCGAAGTAAAGTTGAATTAGACTTGTCGAAGTAGAGTGGAAGAAAGTGGAAGTAGACTGGTGTAAAACAGAAAAGATGAACGCCAACCTCACTAGTCTCCACCCCAATCTACAAGTTACTAAACAAATATGTATTTTACTTATTTATCAAAGTTGTAGTCAGACGACGTAGTCCTACTCAGACAACCATCATCGTACGTGTGCTCCACAATCATAGTCGATATGGACACCTAAATGCTTTCAAACACAGTGGTAGGAGCTCTATGCTTGTGAACTCTAGCTCTTTCGCTAGCGGACTTCTTGACGTAAAAGGTCAATGAGGCACCAATCAACATACTCACCGCAAGCAAAGCGATGTTGACGGGCAATGGGTTCAAGTCGAACTTGTTGTGGGTGGTTTCATCCAAGATAGACTGGCCAAAGTTGATGATCCCCGAGATGGACATGACACTACCGTAGACGGTACCAAAGGTCTCGAAACCAAAGACCTTGGCACACAAGTCGGACACCACGGTGTAGAACAAGGGTCTGTATGCAACAAAGACGAGCACGTTGAAGACACCGGCCCACCATTGGCCCACCATACCGGCAATACCAAAGACGAGCGACACCAAGACGACGGTGGCAACCACAACCAAGGAGCTGAAGTTGTCCAAGAAGTAGCCGATGAAAGGAATGGACACCAACCCACCGAGAGGCAATGCCACGTCAAAAAGCTTGTTCAAGGCCTCGGCGGAGGCAGCAGACTTGAAGATGTAGGTGTACTGACTGGAGATGGTGGCGACAAAGTAGTTGATACGCAACATCTGGATGGAGGAGAAGGTACAGATCAATGCAAACCACAAGGTCTTCAACTGGTATTGGGCAGAGAAGCCGTGGAGAATACCAAACACACCCGAGTGGTTCAACTGGGTGTCGGTCTCCTCAAGGTATGGCTGCTTGATGGCGTCACCGATGGAGTCTCTTCTGACCAACGGAGTCTGTTCGTTGACCTCGGCGTGGTCGTTTTGCTCAAACACAATTGGGGTGGCCTGGTACGACTTCCAAGGCATGATGAAGATTTGGGCCAAGGTGATGAAGATTGGGACAATCAAGTAGAGCTTGAAGAACTTCTCGATGGTGAAGCTGCCGCCAGTGTAGTTGTAGAAGATTCTGTACACCAAGAAGACGGCACTGGAGGCGTCAAAGGCACCGGTGATGATGGCCAAAATGACCCCACTCTTGTGTGGGTACGAGTTGGACAATTGGAAGGACGAGATGTAGGTGAAGGGGCCACCCAAAGCAAGGAACCCGTAACCAATCAAGTAAGGGTCAAAGTAGGACTCGAAGGACTTGGCGTTGATGAAGATGATACATGCGCCGTACAAGAAGGCTGCACCAATCAACCCACACACCTTAGGACCGTAAACGTCAAGGATTCTGCCAATGACCAAGGCAGACACGTTGGTCAAGACGGCTCCGACAGTGAAAATCATGTTCAACTTCAAGTCTTGTTCCGAACACTTGAAGGCTCCGCTCATGGGCGCTATATCCGTCGACACATCACACACGTATTCGTACACTCCCTCGTTAATCAAGATGGGTTTTAACGCAGCAAACCCAAAGATGGTGCCTCCGCAGAGCAAGCACCACACTATAGCACAGGTACACTGGAGGAATGCTCGAGACACGGCCATTATTGTAGAAGAAGAAAGTGAAAGTGGTAGCTAATTTTTCCGGATGATGAGCGAAAATTGTACACTGCACCAGATAAGCCGTAGCTCTGCGCCCGAAGATAATGCCCTGCCCAAGCGACGCTGGCGACTAGACACACTGGCCGGTTTGTGGGCACTTGGGAGCTACACCGTGTCTCTAGTCTACAGCTTTGAAATTTGGGCCCTTAGTATGAGCACAGGCCTTGTAGCCCAGGTGTTTCTCTCACACCCTCGACACTGCTTAAATTGTCTAACTGTGTCCCAAATTAGCAGTCATTGGTGAGATAAGACAAGACAATTTCACCAACACGTGAGGGCCCCCGATTGAGTGTAATTAGCTGAAATACAGTGCTAATGGCGGGGTTGGAACTAGCGCCAGACAATACTATGGGGTAGAAAGACTTGGCGAGCCGAAAGTCCTGGGGTCTGGTGATGGGACGCTGGTGCTGGAGTGGTCCCATGTCTACAACGAGTACCCGTGAACAACCGCACTTCGGCTGTGGCTGCACTATGAGATCAGACCCCAAGCTCTAAACCCCCGAAAGATTAGAGTGAGGTATTAACACAAAATTAGTGTGAGCTTTCGCTGAGCCTGGATGAGAGTGGGTTTTTAACATGGAGTGTGCTTTGTACACACGGAGCGGAGGTGGGCACAACTTAGCTGACGGACACCCGCCAGCACCCTGAGGGTTTGGGTTTCGGTGTAGGTATACCCGGAACAGAGAGGCGCCTGGGCCAGATCCGACATATTGCGAATGTTGGGGAGATTGGCGATGCCGGCGAGATAGCGGCCCTCGAAGCGCTTCTAGATACTTTGTACCGCACTTTGATGCTTATCGCAACCACCGGTAGCGGAGATAGTGTACGTCTGCTAACCAGGGGCAAGGAACCCGAGAGGGGAGAACATGGATAGAGGGCAGTGCTAGAGATCCACTCTTTGATTTCTGGATCTCTACAAGTCACTGCCTCCTCTCAGCATGGGTGCTGGCGGCTCTAGCACGGGAATGTAATTCCCATTTTGTGTCGGACCACAAGAGACAAAACTGGATTCGGAAATAGCCATGCAAGTGAACGGAATCGATTCGATGGTCTGCCTTGGCAGAATGTTGTTGGCGAAGTTAGGTTGTGAATTTGATGAAATTTGCAAATTTTGCAGCCTTTCGATGTGTTGCACCTCTAATGCGTTTGAATTCTGGTTCCTCTAGAGAGGACCGTCGCTAAAGCTAGATGTCTGGAGAGGACCCTCTAAAGCCTCTACGTCCGGTGAGTACACCTGAGTATTCCTGAGTATTCTCTGAGTATTCCTCTGTGAGTATCCTCTGAGTATTCCTCTCTGAATATTCCTCTCTGAATCTCTGAGTACCCTCTGTGAGTACCCACCCCTCTGCCATCTGGAACATACTGAAAATTATTAATTACTCTATTACTTATACATGTTTGATGGACCCATACAGGGAGTTGACCTCGATCTGTTCGTCAAGCTCAGATTCTTCTTCAACGACTACCGGTCTGTCCAAAGCAGTGAATGGAGAGCTAGTGACCTTTGCGTATGCCCAGAGAACTGCAATTCTCAAGGCAGCACTCATCAAGCAGAAGACTATTCCTCCAACAGGAGTGATGACAAATGCTGCAAAAGGACCCCAGTCCTCGGCATCGTACAAGCCGTTCCAAATCAACAACAACTTTCCACCCTCCTCGGCACTGTGGTAGTAGATGGTTCCAAAGACGAAAACACCCAACAAACCACCCAAACCACCAACCATGACATCCAAGCCGGTGATGAACCAGAAGTAGGTGTCAGTCAAGCCCAAGAAAATGGCGGGGATCACCAGCGCAGAAACCAAGTCGGCAATCAAGTAGATCTGCAAGATGTTGTTTGCAACCTTGACGGCAAGAACAATGATTGGCACCATGATCAAGTACACAATGCCTCTGGTGTACCAGATTTGCAACTTGTTTCTGAAGACATCGTTGGAAATGGTGGTCACCATGGCAGACTGCAACGAGTCCAAGGTACAGGTACTTAAACAGATGGTGAAGATAAGCACAAACGCAACGACCCAGCGGGGCATCTTGTCGAGGAGGATAAAAAAAGCATTGGCCCCATCAGGGTCGTTGACAGTCAAGTCTCCACTCCACACGGCCAAGAAACCCGAGGTCCCCACCAAGGTACAGATGGCAAAGGTGACAAAGGTTGCGATGGAGGTGCCGATGAGCAAGTCCTTGTCTGTCTTTGCAGAGAAGGTTCTCAACCAGAAACCGGCCATGAAGCAGTCGTTGGTGATGATGGCCACAGGCAAGATGTAGACCAACTCCCAGCCCAACTTGTTGGCCTTCAACAAGCCCGAGGGCCCAATGGCACTGGTGTCGATGTGGATGTACGAGCCGAAGCCTGCGGCACAGATGATCAACATGATCAACACCAAGACGGCTTGGAAGTTGTCTGTGATGACACTCACCTTGAACCCACCCACACTGGTGTAGATGGAGGTGACCACACACTCGACAATGACGGCGCCCAAGCCGTTCAACCCGGTGATGGTCTCGATGACCCCACGGACGGCGGCCAACTCGGCAATCAAAAACAAAAACATGGTGAGCAAGGTGAAGAAGGACAAGTAGAGCGATGTGATCACGCCGTACCTCTGTCTGACCCACTCGGTGAAGACGAACCCCTCTGGGCACTTTTTGCGGATGATGGGCCCCACAAACGCAAACCCGAGAATGGGAATGGCCCCTGCTATCGTGTACACCAACAACCCGTGCAACCCCGAGATGTTTCCGATCTGGGCGTAGGTGGTCAAGATCCCACATCCCATCGACGAAGCAATGAAGTTGAGCGCCAACGGTATCCCTCGTTGCGTCCCGTTGCTCGACAAGAAGGACTTGCTGTCCGAGTACTTGAAGGCCAAGTACAACCCGGTGGCCAAAAGAAAGGCGTACGTTAGATAGATGATGGCATTGTTACCCTGAGATGAGAGATGCGACATCGTAGTATCCTTCTTAGCTTATCCTTTTTTGGGTAACCAAGTCTTGCTGCTTCTTTATATATTGATGCAGAGATGGCTAGACAATTTGTTAGTATGCGTTTACAGGAATATGCGTTTGGGCGGCCGCTCTCAGGGTCATCGCTTCCTGAGCCTATATCAGGGTGTTCCAGAAGCCTTTTGAAGCGGAGAAACTCGTGGAGGGGACATTGGGGGTGTGCTAGCACTGTCCGCCGCTTCAGAAGCCGTTTGGTTGGGGGTCTTGTGGCCTTGGGGAGTCTTCTTTGTAGCGGTTGGTGTCTACGAGATGCGCTTTGTGGCGAGTTAAAACTATTGGTGTGAAACGAGTGGTATGACGCTCGGGATTCCTCCCACCGCCCGTTGCAACCTCTCATTGCCACCAGGGTGAGGGTGTGAGGTGTGCCATGGCCGTACACCCGGTGGGACCACTCCGGCCGTTGGCCAGATGTTTGTACCGTGTGCTGGGCTCGATGGGGCTCTCTCGTGGTGCCAATCTCAGGCAAACTGAATTGGATATTCCGCCTCTTCGGAGCATCTGCTCGAGTCATACAAGCGCCGCCATTCGTCAGGCCCATGTGTGTGGACGTGATATGCACGCCGGGTACGCTCTTCGCTACCCCCAGCGACCGGAGAGCCCAATGAGCTGCCCCCACCGATAGAGTCATCGGTCGTGCATAAGGCAATCAATAAGAAATATGGAAGACTTATGACAAACTAGATACCAACGGCAATTCCGGGGTTGCTCACATGACGTTATCCACCGGGGCAGCCTATCACGGCCCACCACAGAAGCAGATCTCCTTCTAGCATCTCGAATCGATCAGATCGCCGTAGCAGTGCAAGGGCTCATACTTTTTTCACAGCAAGCGTTGCAACAATGCAATCATCAACGTTAGGCACCCTTTCAACCGTCTTATCTCTATGCTTGCCACCTATTGTGGAGTTGGATGGTCATCCCCACATCTACATCTGTGTAGCATCTTCTATGCAAAAAGGAAAAGTGGATTTCGGCCAGGATTCGTCAATTTCTAGATCAAAACGCTAAGTTGAGACGTTCCACCAAGAGAGTTAGCAAGGTATGAAGTCAAGGTCAATATCTGGCTTGACCTTCGACGGGTAAAGGATCTCTCTCTGCCAAAACTCTCTAGCTAGGCTCAAAAATATGTTTTCTAGCATTGATCAAAAAGGAAAGGTGGAATGCTCCACGGCAGGTTCGAACTGTCGACCTTCAGATTACACAACACTATTGCTATGAGACTGACGCTCTGCCAACTGAGCTAGTGAAGCTTTCCTTGTGAAAAAGGTTTTTCAGTCGATTCACATGAGATGTGGTAAGAATCGTTAGGTTGATATAGACTGAAATGGCTGGTATCAACAATTAAGTGCAAGTTTCAACAGTAAATATGGTCAAACTGGGATTGTTGACGGTAAGGTGGAAACTTTAGCAGTTTCTGTTTTGCCATTGTTGATTGGTGTACCAAAGTAGTGCCTTTGAGTTCCCATCAGCTCACTGTATTTCACACCACCAACCAGTGAAACTTGAACCATAAACATCCCGTCACTGTATTTCACATCACTAACCAGTGAAATGAACCATTGCAAACGTCCAGTCGCTGTATCTCACACACAAATTGGCCATACCTCTACACTCACATACATATCCGTCTATTACATATACTCCTAAAAACCACCCGTCATGTTTCTAATCTTGTCAACTTCTTCTTGCAATGCCTTCAAGTCGTCCAATATATTGGCGGTGCTGTTGTTGGACGAATCGCTATAAATACCCTCGCTCTCCTGTGGGACCTTGGGAGGGAGAGGAGGTGCCGAGGCCGAGGCGTGTCTTCTTCTCAGCGGAGGCGGTGGAGGAGGCACCCTGGCTCCGTTGATGGGCGACATGGTGCCGCTTCCTATTCTCAGGCCCATGGGGCTGGTGGTGCCGTCGGGGAAAATGTTGGGGGTGGGGCTGCTGAGAGATCTGGCTCTTCTATTTGGAACTGGGGGAGGAGGCACGAGTCGATTTCTCGACGAGTCCAGGGAGACTCTGTTCTGCATTGTGTTTGCCTGTGTGTTTGCCGTCATCTGGGACGTGAACGATTGTAACGAGATACCTTGGGGCGTGCTGACGTTTTGGGGGTCGGGTGCAAAGATCTTGGCCATGTCGGCGGGACCAGTGACGTTGGGTCTTAAGGGGGATCTGTCGTTTGCGTCTCTCTGGGCAAACAACTCGCCCATGTTGGGAGAAAGGGTGTTGTCTCTCTGGTACATCTGGGCCATCTGGTTGGGGCCCGTGGCGTTGGGCCTCAACGGCGAGCGGTCATCTGTGTCTCTATGCATTTGGGCCATTTGGTAGGGGCCCGTCATGTTAGGTTTTAATAGTTCTGGTTCCGGGGAGGGCGAGAACATCTGGGACATTTGTGCTGGGCCCGTCATGTTGGGCTGGAGGTATCCGCCGTGCTGGACGTGGATGTTGGTGGGGGTGCCGCCAATCAGCGCCGTGTCGACGGCGTTCAAGTGCTGGAACGAGTCGATGTGGGTGTTCATCTCCTCCATGGCTTTTTTGTCCTCCTCTTCCTGCTGCTTGCGCTGCTGCTTTAGTTTTAGCAACTGGTCCATCGACATGTTGTCGTAGTCGACGGCGTCCGGGGTGACCGCCGTCACCTCGTGGGTGACGACCTGGTCCAAGAACTTGACCGACTTCAGCTTCTTCAGTCTCTTCTTTTTGGGGGCATCGGGGCGTTCACCCGTGAGCATGAATTGGGTGAAACTGTCTATGTCTAAGGGCTTGTCGGAGGAGTCGTCGGCGGTGGTGTCGTCCAGGTCTGCGGTCGAGGACAAGTCGTTCTCGTCCTCGTTGTGTCTCTTTTTGGAGAGAATGGAGGGCGGGGCCGGGACCGGCGCCTGGACCTTGATCAACTGCCGCAGCGGCTCCAACCCGTTCAACGTGTGGCTGATCAACCGGAGCAAGGCAAAAAACTCGCCAATGTTGATCGAGTGGACAATCTTCTGGAAAATCTGGCGAATCTTCTCCTTGATGGTGTGGGGTATGCGAAAGTTGTTGAGGAAGTTGAAAACGTCTTGCATCGTGACAGTCCTGCTGTTCGTCCGGAGAAGTATGTCACTGTACCAACGCATGTACGTCTTGGACTCCTGGAGCGTCAACTCCTGTGCTGTCAACGACAAGGGGATGCTCAGGAACCCGCCGTTGTTGGGCAAGTCGTTGTTCAAGTTGTCGGCGCTGTTGGTCTTGTGGTTCTCAGAGTTGAGAAATGCTGTCCGGTACAGGTTGTCTAACTGATCTGCAGATGCATTCTTGAAGATGTAGGTGTCGGGGACAGGCACCAGGAGGTTCTGTCCCGATCCCGTGTCCTGTGCCGGCTGCTGGTGGGCCTGCGGCTGTGACTGCCGTGGCTGCAACGGTGGTTGGTTGAAGCCCGCTCCGTTGGGGTTCCCAAACGATACGGGCGGTGCCAGCGGCGCCTGTGTCCGGTTTGCATTCTGGAGTTGAAGGTTCAACCAATCAAACTTTGATTCATCCATTATACAGCGAGTGTACTTTCTATAGTGATGGAGACCTGCTCAAAGTATATAGGCGCTAATTGTATGCGTGGTCGGTTCAAATCTATTTGATTCCCTTGGATTGTTGCCTTTTTTTTTGATTTGGTGTCTATTTTTTTTTTAGAAACCGCTCTGTCTGGAAAGCTCACTGCGCTGGCGGTGTTTCTGACCCCCTCCGGCGACAGAATATAAGAATGACGACACGAGGGTCTTAGCGAGCGGCCAGAGCTGTGCACGCCGAAACACCTATACGAGCCTACCTGGGCTGTGTTGTCGGAGTGTGATGATTTTCTTGTTTCGTCTGTTTTCACGTCTATGTAGAAACTAAAACAACAACATTATGAAACGATCAGCCAGCTGGAGGACGCCACTATCGACTACAAAAACACCTTGGAAATGATGCCGGTGGGTAGAGGATGTGAGAAATTGGACCACCACTTTGGTGGACGGATGGAAGACAAAGTTAGGAGGGTGGTTAGTAACATTGGCAGGTGTCCAGACTCGCTAGACAAACCAAAAGACGTCATCCGTGTGGTGTCGGAAGACTGCTGCTACAAGATTCTGGATCATTACACATTCAATTAAAGAATAAATATCATAATAATAAGGCAAGAGCCATCTTAGCGAGGGCCCCTTTGGAGGAAAGCCAATGATGGTTTTCAAGCGATAAAACTAAGCCAATGGCGGATTAACAAGACTAAGCTGAGATGTGGTTTAAAGCAACATGCTAATGATTGTTAAAGCAACAATGCTAGTTGCCTTCAAAGACACTAACAGATCAGAACTTCGAACTTTCTAGTCCTTGGGTGCTTAATCTTTCAAGGCTTCTTGCAAAGCGACGGTGTCGGCTATCAGCTTGTGCTTGGCCCAGTCAACGTCTTCCTCCAAATCGTCGACCTTTGTGTTGGCGTAACCATCCTTACCACTGACATTGCTGGCCATTCTTTCGACGGCCTCGGACGAAGGCATGAAGATGACTCTTGTACCCTGGTACTTGGCCATGTTCTGGATGGCGTCCAAGTATCTGATTTGCATGGCGGCCTTGGAGGCCAAGATGTCTGCGGCCTTTCTCATCAACTTGGCGCTCTCGACTTCGGCCTTGGCGTTGATAATCTTACCTTCACCAATACGTCTGGCTTCGGCGGCCATGGACAAGGAGGATTGGACATTCTGAGGCAAGGTCAAGTCCTTGATAAGAATGGACTCGATGTTGACACCCCAGTCGTAGGCGGTCTTGGAGATGATCTCCTCGATGCTCTCGGCAACCTCCTCGCGCTTCTCGACAACGTCCTGCAAGGTTCTGTTACCAATGACATCACGCAAGGTGGTTTGCGTTCTCTCGATGATGGCCTCGTGGATGTTGGAGATGGAGTAGACGGCTCTTTGAGGGTCGACAATGTTGTAGTACACCACCGAGGTGATGGTGACGGAGACGTTGTCTCTGGTGAAACACTTTTGGGCGGGGATCTCCCTGATGTTGATCTTGATGGACACTCTGGTCAAGGTCTCGGCCCAGGTGTTGACGTAGGTAAGACCTGGCTCAACGACCCTGGTCAAAGCACCAAACCGCTGCACCAAACCAACCTCACCCTGGTCAACCTCCTTGTAAGGGTTGGAGCACAAGCAGCAGAAAATACCACACGTACCAAACATCTTACCCATGGACGTGATGAAGCTCTGGTACCCGTTAGGCGCTGGCGTCTCGTACTCTCGAGCATACTTTTTAAACACCATGTCTGGATGGCGGTTGGGGGCGCTCTTGGCGGCGGGATCGGTGTCAAAGGATTCGGACATGTTCAATTGCTTCTTGTTGCTGTTCTGCTAACTAATAATTCCTACTCAACAGGGGATACTGGTCGTTATTTATACTTTTTCTGGTCTAATCGTAGCATGGGGTTCGAGTGGCTGAAAGGTTATGTGCACCGGACATTCTTCCCCCAGAAACTGATATTATTTGGGATCAGTTGGCTCCCAATTTTGGCAACATCACCTGCAAATGTCCGGTCATTGATCTAAATATGGGTACGAGGACGATCTATTGTGTGCTTAGTACCGAGTGCTTGGTTTGGCGTTTGCGTAGGGTCGATCGCTGGCGCCGTTGGCTCTCTCTTCAAACTTCTCTACAATGCTATTTTTTCAGAGTATGGTTCCGGGCTTTGTTTGTGCATCACCGACAGTCCACTACCAAGCTGCCGCCGACAACCTCATATTCTACAAACCAGAGCTTTCTGGAAATACACATGACCTGCCACATGTGTTTGCATGAGTCCAAAAGTGATGTTTCGCCCACTCACAGGCTTGCAAACTGAGCGCTTTTCACCTCTGAGCTATTAAACTTCTCTGAATGACATGCTGCACCGTGGAAAATGTCGCAAAAGTGGCTGTTTGTAGATAACGAGAGCACAGGGGACCCCCACCGGGACGGGCTTAGGCAAGGGTGTTGCTCCGAACGGTCTGGCTCCAATGGAGACGTGTTTTGGACGCCATGCGGGCGTGGGTTTGATGATGGAATGGTTGCGCATTGGGTTCGTTACGAACAATAACCAACGTCATTCATCTTACGCACACATCTGGTCTCTGGCAACGGGGCCG